>JAODAI010062893.1:0-12018 GCA_027575025.1 Scotoplanes globosa | reverse complement strand
ATTCCAAATTTGATTTCAAATTTTAAGAATTGACTGCCACTCGACGTGAAGTTGTAATTTACACATATTATACGTATTCCACTTCTGTGGTCGCTTATCGTTGTAAAATAAAGTGCCGTCCCGGCCGATATATTATTATTAAGGCTTCTGAATGCCTTAAATGACATAAATGATTTCGTTACGGTTGAGGGCACAGTTGCCATCCTCTAGATAATCGACATCGGTCAATCAAAGCAATCTTACTTGGAAATGTAGAAATATGTAGGAGAAAGTAGTCTTCGGCTAATCATGAGCGTCAGAGGTTTGCAACAATGTCATTGGCCAATAACGTAAAATTATATGTATGTAAATTACCCTTGATTCGACTGGTAATATCAACATCGCTGACCGCCTATACTACTATAAAGTGGCCGTGCAGGTATTGATGTCAACACGATAAGCGAAGTGTCAGACCTATATTATAATGTGCCAAATTGTGACCTATACAAGTTACAACTGACCTATGGGTCGTAGGATTACGGGTTTACGGACCATTTTTTTAGATATTGGTAACAATTATTGATATGCATGAACCCTCGCCGACAATGTGTAGTAGGCTATAAGTCACATTGACGGTATCACAAAAACAAGTTTCAACTCAATCTGACTTACAGTGGTAACTCCTTTCGACGTCGCCTGTACAAGGATTATCGAAATAATCCCCACCTACTAATTAATATATATGATATCACTGTGAAAAACAACCATGCCGTTCGGTACATGGGTGGAAAAATACAGGTCATCATTGTGGACCATGGTGTTTTATCACTATATATCAATCATTCGACATGTTTACAAGCATTCATCGCAAATTCACGAAAGTTACGTGTTTGTAATAAGTTCCACGTAGGCATACTACTTAGTATGGTATCGATATAAAACTAGGCTTCTTTCGTCATCAATAATCGTTGAGCGAAAATTCAACTCAAACGGATTATTAGAGTCTGTAATTATATACGAACTACTTTTAAGATTTTTGAAATAAGCCCTACTCCTGCTACAAGATATAATCGTGAAAATTATAAGCTTATTTCACAGTTTCTACATTGTACCAGTCAACCAATATGTGATACGTTTCTTCAGACATGTGTTTGTGATCATTTCCACAATAAGTATCCCCCACTGATTAATAGTTATGGGTATCGCTATGCAAAACAACCGTGGCGGGCTTCTTCACAATAAATAAAACAGGGTTACTACCACACAAAGTATCAACTCAATTCGACTTACGTTTTTGTGATATCTTCATGTTTACGAGCAACTTCATGAAAAATTGTTGAGAAAATATATTAAAGTCCGTCCACTATGTATCGATGTCAAAAGCATTATAAGCTTCTTCTAGCACCCCATATATCAATCATGCCGAAACTGCATTTCTGTATAATTAGGCGTTGAAAAGCCTAAAAACCTAACATGTTATAACACAGCAGCATAAACTCATAATCCAAACCCCTGATGATATCATGTGCATACAATACAGGAGCTAGTTACAGGTTGAAAATTAGGCAGTTATATGCTCCTGTGTTATAGTAATAATCTATTCCGAATTGGTGTATATATCGTGTTTATGAAAAGGCAACGATCTATATGAAAAAAGTATGTAAGCCCCGCCCATTACTTAATATAAATCGCATAGCCACCACAAACGACAGATGTCCTTTCTCAACGACATAGCACCACCATGACAATTCTCAAATCAAACAGAGTACTATACGGTCTTTGCATGAGATCATGAGTTTAAAAATGTTTTTCAATATTTTGGCAATAAGGTATATATACTATAGGCCTAATTAATATGCATGAAAAATCACTACGGAGTACAGTATGCTTCTTTACCGTGACACATTGTATCACTGTCCCAGGTATCGACTCAATTCAATACATACTTATTTATATATATCTTCTTTACAAGTAATTCATGTTTCACACATGCACAGGTTGATCGCGTGTAATTTCTTGTAAGACATGAAACCGAAATTATAATTGGACGAAAAGCGGTATAGTATACTACTGCCATCGAGCTAATAATCAAATCCTTTCCGATGTAATCTGTGTGAGGATGCCATGTCCGTTCAGAGGAAAAAGACTAATAAACTCAATGGCGGATCCAGGATTTTTAGAAAGGGGCGGCGCCCTACGCATTTATGTAATGGAATTATCGGTGAATAGTGTAACGTCTATGCCAAACAATGAACTTATAGGGGGCGCCTGCCCTGTGGCCCTGGATCCGCGCCTGAAACTACATGGACTATGTCGCTAGAGACACCAGCCAAACAATCGAAGACCTTCCAAGTCAGATGATGGACCCGAACTCCTTGCTTTGCATTCAGTGAACTCTATCTCGGAAACTATTCGCAGGAGCGCCACCATTCCACTCTAGAAGCCCGAGTTTAATAGCAACACGAACACGTACCGCTATCACAACAACCAACTGAAGCGAAGGTGATACACAGACCTTGCCATTTAGAATGTGTCCGTACGTATACAAGACAGTGACTGATTACTGCCAATTTGGGTCTTTAACCGCGCCGCGTATCTCATCCGCAATATCACTGCACCTGTCAGCCGACGGCGGGCCCCAGGGTAGCGGCGATAAATTCACTCTGTTCCAACGTGCGCCCTCGGGCCCACCGTCACCGCCACCAGAAAACGGTGCCGACGCGGCATGCTATCCGCGCACACTGTAGAGAGATAGAGAGAGCGGCTAGCCGGGAGTCGCCAAAACATCATCCATGTATTATGTATAGCCTATATCGGAATATGATTATAGAGAGGAGCGGCAGATATTGGATTGTTTTCATATTTAAACAGGAAGAACAGTCAACTGTAAACTCCCCATCAAGCATGACTTATACTATGATCTCTTCCAAGATTCTTAATAACTAAAATTTGAATAATCTCCAAGGCAACGAAAATAATTGTCAGTGGATACGTTAAAGATCGAGAACGTTTTTGCGCAGTGTCAACCAGAAATGAGATGCCGTAATTAGAGATATATAGCGAGACACACACAGTTGTTCATGCCTGACTCCGAGGGTGAGATGTATAGTTGTGACTCGCTGATATAACCGTTGGTATAGCCTATATACCAGTATATGGTGTGTGCCAGTTATTAAATTAGTGTAAAGAGTTTTGATTTAACACAAACATTTCAATAGTAAAAATATCCATGTCCGCCTGAACTAAGTACTAAATATGACAATAATAACAATTACAAGCAAACTTACAATACGATCCGATATGTTGTGGGCTATTGACAGATACACACTACAGTACTAATAACATAACTATTCAATGGGCCTGCTTTAGTATGGGAAGCTTTGGACATAGAAATAAGATTGAATGATATAATACATGTGAAATGGAAATAGTTAAGAATAATTCGGATAATTCGGATGGTTTGTGTTATGATTACGTTTAACAAGTAATTGCAATAATAACTTAATAATAGCTGTGGCGGTTCATATAACTCAATTTGGGGGAGATGTTTTAAGCTAAGATAAGTTACGCTAAGTAATGTAAGGATCAGACTGAGGACAAGTCTTCACAAAATGATCCTGAACCTCCCTCCGTCAACCAAAATACCCCTTAAAGCCTACCACAATCTAAAAAATACTTAGCTAACCCATTCTTGAAGGCATTGACACTATATATCCACATAAACCAACGACCCAGACAAATGATTTTACCTAATGGGAAGCGCAATAGTAAGTTTCACGTCAGCGGGTTAGCATTACCCGACATGGGGACACACGACACGCTGTTCACTCCCTGCTGGCGCCGTCCTTGCCTTAGGCGTGGGTGACATCTTGCAATATTTCGTAGTTTTCACAACTCCATCGTCATATATATATATATATATATATATATCATGTGTGTATATATGTATTGACTCAAGTATTTACACACGTAATGCATTTCTAGTACTAGTAGTACACATTAAGCATCAGCACTGTTCCTGTATTCTGTCATTATTGTATATAAAAATGGGTTGATCGTCCCCGGGGCGATGAAATGTTCAGTCGAACGCAATGCCGTATGTATATTGCACGACACCGCCGAAACCTCAATAACTTACATTTCACCAATTAAATGTAGTTATCACAGCCACACTGTAACATATTAATTCAATATGGGAATACGGATATGAAGAATAGCGACTATTGAAATCAGTCGGCATGGGAATACTTTCAAGTGGTTATTATCTATTATGTGCTTACGATATATTCATATTGTTATTGCTTATAAACTAGACGTATATATTTAGGTGGTTTATCATGACTTACACTAATATCACTACTGTTCATTATGGGTGAAGTGCTCCTCTCTGTGTTACTAATATAATTATAAAGATATTTTGGCGTCATCAAATTATAATAATTACCAACACTTCTCCACTGTTATCGATGTAATCCACTTCGCGATAAGTATAGTCTTATGAGTGCTTAACACGAAATATGAAAAGCATCCCGCTCCTGTAAACCATTTCTGAAAAAGATTTTTAAAAATCAATAAACTATTTACAGTTTGTTTCAAATGCAGACAACACACTAAATCTATAATTTATCAAATTCACAAATTACAAAAATGTGAATGAAACTGATAAACTTATAATTATTTAATAATTGTTAATGACAATAAATACGAACTTCATAAGTAATATATTAACAAATCTGCAAACTACTGGACGTGATGTATACCTATGTTTAATCAAACATGTTGTATTATTCATCATTTGTATGTATACAGTGCGTAGGTTTACTCCACATACTACATTTTAGATCACATTATTGCTCGGGTATCACAACAAATGGAATGGATGATGAGTTTGTAATACCACGTATTCACCTATCAAAAATGGTTGAAATTTGTAGTTCATTCGTGTAAATTAAAACCGATTAACATACAAACTGTAATACATACCTACTTTTTGCTGTAAATATAGTCTATAAAGTGTATACGTTTTTACCAATTATTTATAAAACATGAGGTAGTCTATTCTTGTCCAGCAATATATAGTGCATAATAATAGTACTTGGTCAATGAACTACGAGTTGCTATTTAATCAATTTCATTAATCGCGATGTGAACATACTCTTGTCTTTTGAAGTGATATTCTTCTGATTCGTGAATTTATATACGATCCACTAAGTTCATTATCCTGGTAAATATCGGGAAAAGTACTAGGCCTACCAGTACAGGTATATAAACACTAACAAACGGGGTAGGCCTACATATAATTGCAATTACGAATTATACTCATTCACTTGACGTCATAATTATTACCTATCTTAGTTACGACATTTTGTGTGATTTGAAGATACTAGTTAGAACTGAGACGTCTTGAAGATATTCGCCATCTGTCGATTTAGTGCACTGTAATCCATGCCGCCAGTGCTATGAAGAAATATTTCCAAAATGAAGAGCTTGCTCATCACATAGTTTAGAAAGTATGGCTGAATAGCATAGCTTGAAATGAGAACACCCCCTTGAAATCTATATTTCTACGAATAATATACACCATATGCAGGTTGCAAGCATCCGTGACGACGCATATTACTATTAGTATTACGTAGTTTTACTAGAAAGAACATTATTGATGAATCTACATTATGGTATCATACGCTATAATGTACTGATGTTACATTACTTCATAGGTTTCACTGTAGCTGTTTATTGGTAATCTTCATCATTTACTCATTTGCGCGATGAAAACTGACGAAGCACGGCAATATCTTATTATACTATATAGATGCCTATTTTATTCGATTGGAAAAGTACGGGCGACCTATTTTGATATAATTACAAGTATAATGCCCCCTAAAGGCGGAGATACTCGTAATACCGGCTATGGAAGGTCTGTACCAGGAAGTTCACGTGAGTTTTCGGTGGCACATATAACTGGCTGTATAATGGTCTATATGTTATTGGCAATGTAGCTAATGTAGCGCCCATACTTTAGTAAAGGCACGGTAAACGAGTATAGGCAACATCGTTACACATAATATGCAGGTTCAGACTGAAAAACAAAGACTTCTGTCCAGGTATATGTCTCAGGTTAGCATACACTGTAACGAAATGTGTATAATTTAGCAATACATATTTTCCCGTGACAAGGTACAAAATGATACAAATTATATGATTATCCAGACTTGGCTCTTTCGGGCCAACGTAATTCCACAAAAAGATAGGTCAAACGCCAGTATAGTTATGTCAAAGTATTGCATTTGAATCGGATTATTAGATGTATATACTTAGCTTCATAGCCAGCCTGAAATTGGATACATCTCAATTGGGATATAAACACACTGTTGACCACCCTAACCCTAATCCTGCATTATAACTCTGAATGGATGTATCCACAAAGGGAGACTGTAATCTGCTGAACTGGCTACTTGAATTATATGCCCGGGTTATAGTGTAGGTTTCATGCATTATATACCCATAGTTGTAGGTTGGTAACTAGTATATTCAACATGCTCTGTGATAATCTCCTTCCATTGCCTCCATCCAATTCAATATTACCCAAGGTTCGTTGCATCATCAATATCGATAATGTTCCGACCTTTGAATTGCGACTTTACTGTGCCAAGCAGTGATGTGACTACCCGTACCCCTCTTGATTTATTCGTGTATTTCACTGCTTCTCTCGGTGAAAGTTTTGCTGGGGCATCATCACGATGCATAGACAAATGTCCCCCAAAACGTTGAACCCATTAATTTAGTGCTTTTGTCTAAGTTGATGAAAGTCTTGATCACAAAGAAGATAGACGCAATTTTAATTTCCAGTGTAAAATGGATAAATATTATTAATACTAATAATTCGCTATTTGAAGGGCGACATTATTGAACACAACTCAGTGACGAATATGCCAAGTGACCGGCGAAAATGATGAGACGCCTAACGAACCTGTCAACCGAAACCGTAATTATGGTATAAGCCCAAAGCTATATAGTGAGATGCCTGTGGAGCAAGCTTGGGACACATGCCTAAAGTATATACCTGTCAATTATAATCCAGGTTCCATGGTACCCGGAGAGAGCCGGAACTGTAGTGGGGATCTACATTATATCCATGCAGTCCATTAACCTTGATAATGCTTTATTCTAAGTTGATGAAGGTCTTGATGATAAAATAGATGTGCGCCATATTAGTTGTCAAAGTAAATTGGATGAAATATTGATAATACTAATAATTAGCTTTTGAAGGCGAAATGTTTTAGAAAAACTCGTGATGAATAGGCCAAGTGAAAATAATGAGATGCCTAATTAACCGGCATGTCAACTGACACCGTAATTAAGCATAAAGTAGCATAGAGGGAGATGCCTGGAAGCGAGCGTATGACACATGCCTAGAGTAGGGCCTACATAACTGCGAAACAAGTGATAATTTGTTTGCAACAATTACAAGCGCAAAATATAAATGCATGTATTTTCAGGAGAGTGGCAATATACCATATAAGATTAATTATTTTCTATATGCAGTCATGTTGACATGAATATTGGGTAAATTAACTCATGCCGAAGGCATGTGTTGTATGTTATAATATATTGACCATGTAACAATTATTATTTGTACAACCATTGTATTAGACGATAAGATAAATTAATAAAATATAACACGTACTACATAATGTATAAGTTTTTTAAATGGTTATTGAATAAATCATGTATTATTTTGTTTTTGGCTTATGTACGGTGCATTATTCAGTGAACTGACGTCACGTGTAGAAACTCCATTACAATATCCACGCGCAGACTGTACTTATATGATATAAATAGTGTATAAGATGCATTGTAAAAATAAAATTAGTCATGACACACGTTTAGCCTCTGCATATATATACTAATTTACTATAATTATACACCACACAGTTTTCAATGAAATTTAGAAGCCTTATATGCAAATGACATATTCAATAATACTGTTACGATTATATTTGTTTAGGAATTTAACCATGTATACAATTACACGTGTTTTTACTGCTGCACAAACTTGTAAAGCTTAATTATTATATACGATAGGCATATGATACGAAATGTAGTTTATTGTTTTCCAATATAGTCACGAACGGCCTTTTTTGCCCCAAGCTATATGACCGGTTAGCCCAGTTAATAGAGCATTGCACTTATGATTGTAAGATCGGGAGTTCGAATCCGGAGGGATGATGATCACCCAGTGGCTCTAACTTATATTTCAAAGGCTCTGGGTGGCTCATATAACTTCCGCGTTGAAATGGACCAATAAACATATTCATCCATTCCGAGCTATCTATCGTAAAACTGATACTAACCAATAAAATGGTTTTGCTGCAGCAGTTAGAGAAAGGTTTTTCATTATGTCGCAGCTAGATGATGCAGGGCGCAATAGTTAACTGACACAAATTACTGTAAATTGCAAGATCATCAGTAAATAATGGTAACATGTATATACCGTATTGTGTTTAGTTATATCACTAAATAAATATGTATATGTATAGTACGAAATATATGTCGTAAGAAGTCGAAAGTCGTGTAGATGTTATGTGGTATTCTGCTCTACCAAAGATGAGTGCACGTAACGTCATTTCATCGAATTTAGTAGTATTTATTATATAGAACAACCCATGACTAGATGTATAGACCATTGTTGATTAGCTGATTAAACAGACGACGATGACAACAATTGGCTGTGGACAATAATACACACATTGCATAACCTCTATGCGAAACTACTACTCGAAGCCAAAAAAATAAAGATACTTTTAGTAATACATTGAAAATCATTAAGAAACTTCAGAATTTTTAGCGTAACAGAAATCATAAGAAATGGCTTCTTTTATTGTGTATTATAGTAAGTCTTAAAACCACCAATAACTTATTTGTGTCAATTATTTCAACACCTAAATATTTCGCACAAGATTATACGATGTACTTCGATAGCAAAAAATATAAACTTAAAAGTAAAATCGGGTAAAATATAAAAAAATGTAAGAAACGTTTTAGTACTAAGGCGTGACTCTATAGTCTATTATAACAATAGTGTATATACACATCTTTCTTATCATGTGCCTGGCAAGCTGCATAATTTCATATACAACTTTGTCCACTAGTAGATGTATCATATTATTTTTATTTTATTTGTAGATGGTACCTTTGCGCCATTTCCTTAGTTTTATCACTTGAAAATAAACTCTAACTGGTATATCAAGGTCTTGGGGTACATATAATCGCTGCATCGACAAGGGCCAGTAAATCTATATATTCATTCATCAATTCATTCATGAAAATAAAGGAAGAGCAAAATATGTTTATAATTCAGTTGTTATTTAAAGTAGGCCCATTATCTCAGAAAGGGATTGCAAGTATGGACTTATGTTATATATCAAAATGAAGCATTGATTTTTTTAAATTGTTAAATTCCTAATAAAACTGTGTCGTTGTTGTACAATGCATGAATCATTGAAGTCGGTGTAGTGGCCGCGTGGAATAAGATCATTAGACTTATGATCCATGGACTGTGGGTTCGAGTCCTGTCAGGGTCGTTTCTTCTTATTGTCTGATTACAGGTTTAGATCTCCGCTTGTGTGTCATGGCTGTGTCCTTCAGCAAGACACCTTAGACCCCAAAGCTCACCCAATTGTCCCATTGTTTCTCTCCACTCGGGGGTAATTAGTTGACTGGTACCTGTTCAGGTATATAATCACTGCAATAATCACTAAATTAATCAGTTTAGAGTTACGTTTCATTTAAATATAAGGTATATATAATTATATGTTGTCAGTTTATACAGTTGACTTTTTTCGATTGCAAGTTCGCGACACCGATATAACAGTATTCATTCATTGATGCAATAGAGAATTGCAGGCGTTTTAATCATGTCACTATGAATAACAGCCTTTCGTCGTCTGTCAATCAGCCAATCAGCAATGGCTACGCCAACACTAAAGCTATATTTATACTATAATGCTGCTAAATTCGATGAAATGACGTAATGTGCAGAACCTCTATATTGAAAATAATTCCATATATGATACATTTCTCTGAGTCAATCAGAGGTAACAATATGGAACATGCATACATGGATATACTTATAGCCCCGCCAAAGGGGCATCATTGATATCTTACTTAGTGTTTCTGAGTTATAAACTAAAAGGGTAATTTCCCCACGCACTCCTGCACACAAAGATAATCTATATAATATTGTTGTACAGTTGGACAGAACGCCACCGTCTTCATGTTTCCTTTAATAAAACTGGTTAGTAATCCACTTTGTTGCAGTTGTATTATTTTGCGTGGGAAAACGGTGATATTAGTGTATAGTTATACTGTTTTGTCATTTTGATATCTAGGTACTCAGGCTTTAAAGGGCCATGTTTTTCACAAAATGTGTAATATGATGGAGTAAGTCACCTACACAACATAACTCAATTGCACAAAAAGGGTCAGTTAATATTAATAACACGCTCTCTAACCCATGTCAATGTTATTTTTAATCTCGCCGAGCAACATTTCTTTATCCACATAGCCAATACTCATAGACACGTACATATACTACCAGTAGAGCCTATGTGTATATGGTTTTCAGGTAGTTCAACCCCATCGGTGAACAAATTCCCGGTGCATAGGGCGACACGTCATACCCGACCCTCATAATCGCTGTTGCCATCGCCACATCTTAGTGTGATACGGTGACATCGAGAACACAGTAACATGCTGAACACATAGTATTTTGTAAGTCACTCAATGTGTCTCATACTGTAGTAAACGGAATAGGGTATATCGTAGTTATAGTTACTTCTTTTTGCTACTTTCCAAATGGAAAGATGGGTTCACATTCAAAATACACATTTCACGCTAATGTGACGGATTTTACTGACAATAATCCTCACTACACAACTGCAAGATACATGGCTTTGGGTATACCACACTATAACTATAGCAAAATTTAACGATTTGAAGGTCATGCAGGAGAATAAAATATATGGTATTTTATAAAAAAAATCGATTGTTAAATTATATTCAGTTGATACAATGTCATTCCAGTTTAATACTTTGTACAATGCATTGTAATGTACGTTCTACAATATAGTAACGGTATACTTACCACCACGCCAAAGTAAAAATGTTAACATGATTTAGAAAACCTTTTGAAGCGTATTTTGTGACATCTATAACATTAAATCTGTATGCCTATTATTGTAAGACTTGCACACAACATGACACATTAGTGCGTGGGTTGTTCTATTTTACTATTGTTCTTACTCCCATTAATGTCATGTGCAATGTAAAAAATACCAAAAACGACACGTATTTTAGTATTCTGGCAAATTATTCCGATATGACGTGTAACTCGTGAATTAAGTTGAGTCTATACACAAACGTTATCGAATCATGTATATCAAGAAAACAACTGATAAGGCAGATGCACTTTGTAAGCCATATAAATTCATCTACGGAGATATAAAAATCCCCGGCGGAGTTGAGTATATTTTTACTATTATTATTCAGGTCAAATATGAGGATGCGTTATATTCGGGGATAATTGGAATCGTTTAAAAATGCTACCTTGCACGCTACTCCTATATACTCACTATATTATAGTGTTAAACCTAGGAGTCTGTTATACGGTTCTGCTATTGAGTAAAGAGGTCGGCGGTACTTTCAAATTTACTTAGATTCGCGGTTTTATACGGTACTCGTCCTGTGAGAGCTTTTAAATTTAAATGACAACACATGCCCCAGACGGTAGCCTTCGTGAATTATGGCCATCTCGTCCGCCGCAACACATTATACTGTGCCGCAGTCAAATACTCCTAATCAATTTATGTAAGATTTATTTCATCCATATTTCACTTGATCAGATTATCATTTGCTCAGTTAGCTCTAATAAGTGTGAGGGCATAGACGCTGTAGTCGACTTCATTTTCAGCAATGGAATACCATATAATGCGATTGCTTAGCTGTATATATAGGCCTATGACTATATAAATATAACTA
>JAODAI010062782.1:0-12019 GCA_027575025.1 Scotoplanes globosa | reverse complement strand
ATATGTATATATATATATATATACATATATATATACATATATATATATATATGTATATATGAGAAAGTATTTATGATTTCATAAAGATGCCAAGACAAATATTTTCACTCCCAATTCACTGTACATAAAATATTATCCAGACAGACGTGTTACATTCCCTGCCGCTTGGTGACACGTGCGTTGCGTTTTGAAGGCGATTACGTGTTGAAGTGGGTGCGTGGTGACTTGTGTGTTTTCAAATTCAGGGGAATTTTTATCGCTATATATTAAAACGTTTATTGGGACGGGTATAGGGAGGGCACAGCGGTGTTGCTTTTTATCAATTTTCCAAGAGTATAATTTTGTAATCGCGTGTGCGGCAACTCAAAAATGTTGGCATTATCTAATTTGATGGGAGTGAAAGTGTTCTTCTTCCTGTACATTTAATTTGTTTAATGGAGTATGTCAAAACGGGAGTCTATTGCTGTTCAACGTTTATAGGAAAGGGACTATTAAAGGGACGTATAATATAGCAGTGCTGCTATTTATTATATTTTCCAAGACTATAATTATGTTGATGCGTATGTGAGGCAACGCGCAATGCCAGCCGGCATTATAAAGTGTGACAGAATAGGGAGATCTTTTCCCAAAATATTTCACTTGTGTGATGGAATGTGTAGAGTTTCATTTACAAATAACGCCGCTTAATGGCCTCCACTTTCTCATGTTTTTGTTAAATTTATGTCAATATGGCAAGTTGTAGACATTGGCGCTATTTCATTAGATATCTCCTATTTATATGGTAATGATGACTGGACTATTCAGATAACAATATCTATGGTGTGACTGCAGAGTACGAAGGCTGAAATGTGTGTAATAGATGGGGGTTAATAGATGGGGGAGATTTGGTATTGTTTGTTCGGATCCGGAGTGACGACGACTATGTTCCAGTGGCTCAATTACAGTGGCTCTAATTGTCTTAGTTGTTAAAGCAATATCTTTGGGTGGGTCTGTATAACACCTCGTTGTTATACAACTCCGAGAACTCCGAGATTTGGTATTCTTTGTTCGGATCCGGAGTGACGACGACTATGTTCCAGTGGCTCAATTCCAGTGGCTCTAATTGCTAAGGCAATCGCTTTGGGTGGGGCTCTGTATAACACCTCGTTGTTGAAAGGAGGCCTGGAAACTTGGAGCGATCAGTCAATCCATCCAAAGAGCCTGTTGATCTAATGGGGCTTCTACACCGGCGTCACGGTCCGGTGATCGCAGCCGGTGTGATGGTCGGGTGATCGCGTGGTCGGGTGTTCTCATCCGGTGTGATGCAGACTAGATTCCAGTGACTCTAACTGGTATGTCAAACGTTTGGATGGCTCGTATGGCGTTTGGCTGACCGGTTAGCTCGGTGGATAGAGTGTTGGGCATTTTGTCTGACCGATTAGCTCAGTTGATAAAGCGTTGTTTGACTTGTGATCGCAAAGTCAGGAGTTTCGTTGATAGAGCGTTGTTTGACTTGTGATCGCAGGGTCAGGTGTAGAATCCGGAGTGATGATAATTATATTCCAGTGGCTCTAACTGGTATGCCAAAAGCTTTGGGTGGCTCATATAACCGCTGCGCTGAAAAGGGCCAGGAAACCTATTCATTCATTTGTTAATTTTGCCATTGCAAGGTCATAGACTTGAATACGGGACAATGACTATTACGGTGGCTCCAACTAGTATGCCAAAGGCTTTGGGTGGCTCATATGACTTTGTTGTTGAAAAGGGTCCCAGGAAACCTAGTCAATAAATCAATGATTCGTCATTGAAGTCACTGGTGAGAGGAATTGATCGATCAATCTTTGTTGTTCCAACAGGGCCACGGAATACCACACACACTCTGATCAATCTGGTGGGTGGCATAGGTCTGTCTGGTACTTCTGGAAGTAACAATCGGGTGGGTGGGTGGCTTAGGTCTGTGTCTGGTACTTTCTGCAGTAATTAATATTAATATAGACAGATGGTGCGGCTTGAATAATCCTATTCAATCCTAATTTAATCTACTCACAACAGCTGTATTTTTGTTTTGAAATGTGCAACATTTTATTTTTATTATCCACTTCTCCTTTTCCGTTAATATTTTTCCTCCAAATCTTCTTAACCTATTCAACAACCTTATTATTTTCTGTGCCGTTTCTCGTCTTGTCGATAACTGTCAAATAAGTATGACCTACAGTTTTTTGAGTTTGCTCGTCCGTAGATAAGCGAGCCTTTAATTTGCAGTGACTCAGTACTATATAACAGAAATAAAAACAGTATGATATATAAAAATTGTGTAAAAAATGTACAAAAAGAGCGGAAAATAGCATTATAAAAACAGTAAGAAAAAAGTATAAAATGTTTGTGTTTTGTAACGAGGCGAGAATTTTGTCCACGTTTTGGATCGGATCGTTTTATATATATGGGTAATTGCTTCTTCTCGTTTGCTCCTTTAGGTCGCCGCCCTTGTTTGGGCATAATTTAGATCAACCACAATAGTATTGGTATTTAGTGGTGACAATCTGTTTTTATTCATTATCTCCTCCTCGATATTATCAATATTTACAAGTTACTACTAGTGGTCTTTGAAATGATTATAGTGTCACAAATATTTAAGAATAAGAATAATGTACAACTTTTATACGGCGCTCAAAGCGCTGGTCACGCAGCCGCAGCACAAGGCGCGCCTGGCCCAGAAGAGTACGGTCCGTATTCAATGGATCGGCATCGGGACACTAATCCCCTACTCTTTTTGATTATTTGACCATGCGGATGAAACGCGGTAGGCATTTACGATTATGTTGCCCAGACCGCCATTCAACTTCCCGATGTGGCGGACGGGAGTACACCCTCGGTCTTTGGCCATTTTCCCAAAGGCTGGAGGAGAGGCAGAGAGGAGAAAGGGGATTTATTCACGTTTGCAAATTTGTTGCAAGTGTTTTGAGACCCAGAAACTGCCCTGACGGGGACCCATCCGTGGCCCTTTGTGTGGCAAATTGAGCACTGGGCCAACTCGCCTTGCATTTAGTGGTATTTGACCACAAACCATTAATTACGATTGTGACTCAATTCGTCAACACCGGATCAAAGTGATGTTAAAGTTCTCTATTATAGTGCCAGGTATACCTGCTCCGCCCGGTTAGCTCAGTTGATGGAGCGTAGGACTTGTGATCGAAAGGTCGGGAGTTCAAATACGGGGTGATATGATTATATTCCAGTGGTTCTAACTGGTGTATCGAAGGCTTTGGGTGGCTCATATAACCTCTGCGTTGAAAATGTCAAGAAAACCTTTTTCACCTGGGGTGGCCCTCTATGTCGATCGTCTGCTCGGTGGATTGGAGCGTCTGATCTGTAATCGCAATGTTGGGGGTTCGATACCCGATGCAATCTATATTCTATTGTCTCTAGACGGATGAATGTACTCCCGTGCCAGGTATACCTGGTATTTATAAAAGCATTGGCTGTCTGCCTTTTGTCTCTCTAGTTCTAGTTTACTCACTGGATTGATATGAATCTGAAGGTTCCATACCGGGCAATGGTTGGTGCCTGTCTATAAAATGTATCTGATGTCGAAGGAGCTGGGTCGCTCGTTGTTTAAAAGAGGGCCCGAAGCTCAGTTGATGGAGAATCGTTGGCCTTGTGATTGCAAGGTCGGGAGTTTGAATACGAAGTGATGATGATTATATTCCAGTTGTTGAAGAAGGGACCATAGATTCAGGAAAATCGGCAACTGATCGGCCGATCGACACGTGGCCCGAATTAAGTCCCACCAAAGACTGTATTAAACATGGCGGGGGTATGGTTGTTGCACGCCCATACCCCCCGTTTGGTTCATCGTTCACTCGCCATGTTAACTGACTTTGATGCAGTAGAAGAGGGCGCTATTTAGATAATATTGCAAAGGAGCTAGAAGACTTTGGTACATGTAGTTACCTGCACCACGGCTGCGAGGACAGTCCTTGCTTTGTAAATAGTCCTTCAAATTTACGGTTACGATGGAGGTTTGGGGATGACCTGTTCTGGGGCCACCTATGGTGATAGCCGGCCTCTCCATCGTCTATATAAGTGTCCTGTGTTATATACTTTCTCTTCTTTCCGTTAACCATTTTCGTTAACCTCTTTTTGTTAAGAATCGTATTATTAAGCAAAATCTAAGAAACGGGTAGCATTAAAAATGTCTTTTATATATATAATACTGTGTACGGTTGGCGGCCTCTGTAGGAGTAATGTTAATAGTCGGCTAGCAGCTATATGTGTCGTCAGGGTATTAAGGGGGACTGTGATTTCTTCTGGTTTGTCCATTCATTAATTTGTAGAGATCTGGGCTTTGCAATTGAGCCTCCCCCCCCCCTTCTTGTACCACCTCAAGAGTACAGGATTTTTATCATGTTATTATTCACTGCCTAGTATAGTTTGGAAGAGCGCCCTCACTTTTTCCTTTGTTATTTAAATTGATGTTCACCAAAATAATAAGGCATCCCTGGGATGTATAATTCTGCAACTTTGTGTTTAGCAGCCTGCGGTCCAGTGTGCCGTGCAGAGTTTATCCCCCATTTTGGTTACTATGGTCACTTGGTCCATGTTTAGTGTACAGTGCGTAGCTGTTATGCCATCCGTGCCGTTTCACGTAGTACCCCGAATGGGCTATACTCCGATTTAAGACTGGCCCCACGAGTTGCAGAAATTAAGGTATTAACGAGGTACACTATTTCATGTATTACGTAGTACACTGTTTGATTGAATTTTGTCTCGTTTGGACAACGGTGTGTCCCTTTTAAGGTATTAATTAATGGAAGTACAATGTTTCATTGCATTTTGTCTGATTTGGACAACAATTTTGAATCATTTTTTTCCCGATCACCGGATCACCGGACTGTATAAATTGAAAGTCCAAAGCTGTTGGGGATAAAAAATTAAGATGAATGTAAAAATGAGTGAACAGACCAATTATTATTATTATTTGGACTGGCATCATCGTTGTGCCACGGAGTGTTGAGAATGATTATGAGACAGTATTACAATTATTAACTAGCTATCAATTAGAGCTCTATATTAAAACAATGTGTAGATTAAAATAAAGTGGTCTGTTATCGACTAAATAGAGCTCGTCGGCCTTTTATCTCTTTAATTAGTAGAGCTGTATCTATTGTCGTTTGTGACGGGTGTCCGTACTTAATTAGAGCCTCTTTGTGATTACCACGATTGGGCGGCTCTCCTCCGTGTTTCTATGCCACTTAAATAAATTTGATCTCGACTACCATTTTGGAGGAAATGTAGAGTGGTGGCGGTGGTGTGATATCCGATGTGCATGTATACGTTATTATTAATGAGAAATTGAGGCGCCGGTGCGTCAACATTTTAAAACGGGTTGCCCGAACGTAGCCCTTAATAGTCCCCGGAATTTGCTGGCCGTTTCCGCAACTAATATTTTAGTCCCATTGTTGCACGTTAGATATATATATGCAACTGCGTACTAACTTAAGTTGTTTGTTTTACAGAAACATTTCCCATAGTCGTTCAGGCTTCACCAGACTTGATCAATACTGATAGATTGGTTACGCTTCACTTCATACCTCGTAACAATTCCTCGTTACAGTCCCTCGTAACAATCAAGTCATACTTGACTACGAAAATTGTGAGGATGTCGCCATTAAGCCGCAAGGTTACCAATGAGCTGTTAAATCAATCGGTGTAAGCGATGGTCCGTGGCTACAGGACAAGACACAACTGACCCGGGATTGTTTATGGTCCGTAATCAATGGACGGTCACCGGGACTGACCACAACACTCGTTTCGATAAGTGACCACCAGGTTTAACGGGGCCGGCGTGTCCAGCCATACAGGCGGAGACCGCCGTTTAAAGTCCCCTTGTCGGACGAGAACGCACATCAGTCT
The DNA here is from genome assembly GCA_027575025.1 of Scotoplanes globosa. NCBI lineage: Eukaryota > Metazoa > Echinodermata > Holothuroidea > Elasipodida > Elpidiidae > Scotoplanes > Scotoplanes globosa. The sequence continues at coordinate 6,127 of JAODAI010062782.1, read as the reverse complement.
TTGGCCATTTTCCCAAATTCTGAAGGAGAGTTGTGGATTTGCTCACGACGGCTAATCGCTGCAATTGACAACTTTTTCTAAAGTACCCAAAATCAATCCGGATGGTGATAAATCCATGGACACCCCAACTCACCTCTCTCTATCTGGTATATCAAAGGGTATGGATGGCTGTCATAATATTGATAAAAAGGAGATAGAAAACATCAGTCCATCAATTGTTGCATGATATGTTTTGTATTTTGTTTATCTGATGATCATTGCATGTAACACCCCCCCCCATAGATATCTGACCTAGAAATCACAAGGTCCGAGGTTTCAGAGGTTCTAACACAGGGTGATTGATGACGACTGTATTCTCCCCCATATAGCGTTGAACTTAAAATCACAAGGTCAGAAGTCTCAGAGGTTCCAACACAGGGCGATTGATGATGATGACTGTATTCTCCCTATAGAGCGTTGAACTTGAAATCACAAGGTTTCATAGGTTCTAACACAGGGTAGGGTGATTGATGATGATGACTGTATTCCAGTATCTCTATCTGGTGTATTGAAGGCTGTCGGTGGCTCGTGTAACCCTTTGTTGAAAGGAGACCTATTCAGTCAATCATGGCGCAATGGTTAGGAGCATCCGCCTGTAAGCCGGGAGACAGAATAATGGTTCCGCGAGAAAAGACTTGCTTGATATTCAGCAAGTTAAGGGATTGGAGCATGGCCAACAAGCCAGTGATCCTCCAATATCAAAAAAATCTGAGAACGGTGCCATTAAGCCGGACGGTTAAAAATGCGCTGTTACACCCATACCAAATTGATTATTCTAGCACTGTTACAACACAGGGGCATATACATGCCTACTTTTTGGCTTCCCGATATAAAGCTTGTGAATACATGATTATATTCCAGTGGCTCTAACTGGTATATCAAAGGCTTTGGGTGGTTCATATAACCACTGCGTTGAAAAGGGCCAGGAAACCTATTCATTCATTCATTCATTGGAAAATAACATTATAAATCTATAACTGAAACAGTACTACCTGTATACTTACCGTCCTACAAATTACTTACGTATTAACCCCTAATACAACTGACCTACTTGGTATACTTTTGACCCAGGCCACGTGACCTCACTTTCCTGTCACATGACTATGCATTGGTGCCAATTACCTACACTCCATACACCATTCCTAACTTGCAACCACAACTGGTATAAATCTAACTTTTCAGACTTATATGGTCACTGTCCTCAGTCTCCTGGTAGACACTAATGCCCGTTACCAAGCCATTGTTCTTTCATTGTACAAAAAAATATCCTAGTTTCAATAATTTGATTTCTTGTCATTCTTACCCGTTAATTTTGAAATACACTTTGTATAATTATTGGTCATTTTTTTATAGAAAAATGTGTAAAAAATCCATGGTGAAGCCGAGTATACTTCCTGCATTTTAATGTTGATTTGTTTGGTTATTGTTTTGGAATAGTTTTGAGAAGACAAATCAAACAATGTTATGTTGTTTTAATATACTTTCAAAGCTTTTAGTCAATCATTTTCTGGAATGATGATATGTACATTAAGCCTATCTACATTAAACCAGTCAAATTAATAAACATTCTGAGGTAATATCCGCCTCAATTATTAAGTATGTAAATATACCAATCATTCAACTGATAAAGTTATGTTAGTATCCTTCTGGACCCCCGATGGTCCACAAAAAGCTATTCCCTTTTCTAGAGACAAAGTTTCTAATGAATTTTGCGCAGTCATTGTGCTTTCATTTTCATTATATGGAAGTTATTTTAGATTTATGTTGATTTAATTTCTCATCGTTCTTCTTGTTCATTTTGAAATTTATACAAATATTTTTTATCACTTTTTGAGTAATTTATATTTTTGTGTAATTATGTAAAAATGTTACACATGACTCGATCAGCTTAGTAGACGTCTTGGTCTTGTATTTTTAATTTGTTTGATTTGGTATTGTGTTTAATTTTGAAAACGATAAATCAAACCATGTTAAATATATTATTTTAATGTACAGCAGTTTCAGAGTTTCTAGACATTAATTTCCTAGAATAACACACAAGTCTATTATAGTAAACTAATTTATATCAATCACCCAAAGCTGAAAAATAGGCCTAAGCCACCTAACTATCCTGGAATCCGATCATCAAAACAAAAGGAATCCCCTTGGCAAAGTTTCCAATGTATTTTGCTCAGTCATTTTTCCTTCATTTTATTGAAGGTTTGTCAGAATACAGTAATTTAATTCGTTATCGTTCTTTCTTGTTGTTTTTGAAATTTAGACACTTTATAGTGTTTTTTGATAATTTTTGGGACAATATTTTTATGTAATTATGTAAAAGTTTTACACCTGGCTCAGCCTAATAGACTTACTGTATTTTTAACGTTGTTTGATTTGTGTTCAAAATTTGGAAAATATAAAAGAAATATGTTATATACTGATTTTAATGTAGGTTTGGAGTTTCCAGTCAACATAATGTATTAATAGCCTCATTGAAAATATGTCCAAAACTAATATCCAAGGCATGTTACAAAAATCACAATAAAATTATCTATCTATTATACCATCCTGGTGTAATCCTCTATACAGTCACACTGTCCCGAAGAGACAACGGTGACATCAACACTGTGTATCCAACGCCTGAAGCAGGCGCTATAGAAGTTTGCTTTAAATAATTCATCAGTGAGATGTGCTGATGAATAGGTTAAGATAATTTTGGTGGCACTGTAATATCCCCAGAGTCATTCCATGAGTTGCAAAGTCGGGTAACATCTGTTATGAGGGGATGTGTGCGTAATACATTTATCTAAGACTGTAATGATGAAGAGATTCAGAAAACTTGGGTGACATCGTAATCTCCCGGTAGTCATTTCATGGGTTACAAAGTCGGGTTATGAGGGGATATGTGCGTAATGACAGTTTCCTACAAATATGTATTAACACTGTCAATAAACTGGTAAGCCTAAAAACACGGAGTATAGCATTATAGCTTCAAGAGTCAATTATCAAGAAAAGTATGAAAATATCAATCATTCAACCGATAACTGATAGTATATTAGTATATCTGTCAATTTTCAAGAGACAAAGCTTCTATCGATGTTTTTCAAATCATTGTGTTTTCTTTCATTGTATGAAATTTTAGCAGATTACAGTAATTTAATTTCTTATCTTTTTTCTCGTTCATGTTCAAATTTGATATCTAGTTTAAATTTGTTGTCACTCTTTTTAAACAATTAATATGATGTAATTATGTAATTTATGTAATTAATATGATGTAATTATGTAAACAGTTTTACACATAGCTCGGCCTAGTAGGCTTATTGCTAGCCTACATTCTTAGCTTAGTCTGTATTTTAGATTTGAAAAGAGAAATCAAACATTATAAATTTCAAGTCAAATTTGTATTTGTTTTAATAATTCAAAAAAGGTATTTCGACGGGAAAACCGTGATTTCATGCACTCGGATAATTAACTATTAAGCATGAGTGTGGGATGCAAACTCCGGATCTCCCACCTTTTTTTAAGTCTTGTAAGACCTTGCACGCTCGGCCACAGCACTGGTTAAGTTGATCATACAATCATACTCCGGGTTTAGCTGTAACGTTGGGAATATCCTATGTTTTATTTTTAGTTAATCTATTCAGGGTATACAGGAGAATAATAGTTATTGGGTATACAGGAGAATAATAGTTATTGATATAATGATTTTATATTTTTGTCACTTCCGAGTCCTTTTGTCAGAGCAGGTCACATGTGATGCACCACGGCAGATCGGGTATTATGTCGGCATTCTTCATTGTGAGATAGGGAGGTTTTCCTCCAAAATAACTAGATCATTTTGTGCAATTGAATATGACCATCTCTATTAAAAAATCAATAACTTAAAAAAATATAATTTATAGATTTTGGTTTGAAGATGAAGCTGATGTGATGGACTTTCTGTTTATACTGATTTATGAACATTATCTCAGTTGATAGAGCGTTGGACTTATGATTACAGGTGAGGAATGCCAATATGGAGACTGGAGTGATGATGAGTCTATTAATAGCTAGGCTCTAACTGCTATATACCAAAGGCTTATTGGCTCGTATGACCTCTACATTGAAAAGGGTCAGGAAACATAATCATTCAATCCAATCAATCAACATGACCAATTGTAATACCTGATCTGCCAATGGCGTATCACATGTATGATAATATATATATATATATTTTGCATATTACATATTTTGACCTTGCTATGATGGCTCGATGTTAATTATCAACGACTCAATTAAGTGACTCCACCTTCAAAATCAAGGATTATAAAGGTGATGTCAATCCAAAATAATTACTTGACTCGTGCTAATCAAACCCGACACCGACCTAGCTCAGTGGATACGGTGTTGGAATTGTAGATATAAATAGTACGTGAGGTCATGTGATATTGTTCCTGTGCACCTTTATGCTAGAATATAGATCTATTAATGATTTTAAACAAATATTTTATGCACAATATCTGTATGGTCATAACCAAAATATTTTGGGCCTAAGTGCACAACATTTGTCTTTTGTATGAATCTTAAGTTCTGTAATTAACTACAAAGTTAATCTTTCGAGGTGGATGTCACATGAGCCACCCAATGCCTCAGACATACCAGTCAGAGCCACTGGAACATAAACGTAATCACTCCGTGATATTTGTTACAAGGCTGCTTTACGGGCCAATTTGGAAGTCTATTGATTTTGATGATGACACCTCGGAGGAGGCTTGTACATTAGTGAGTGGCCGGGGTTTTAATCATAAAATACTGATAAGTTAGAGGCTATAGGCTATTTTACAATGTAGGCCTACATATGAAGCCTAAAATTAAGACAAGAAATCACCATGCACTTAATTTGCATGTTTCTTGTTATTTAATGGTTTCAGTACTTATTTGTCTTTCATCCGGTCTAATTAGCGCACCAAGTAGAAGTATTATCAGAAATATTATAGTTTCTACCACAGTTTATAGCATACTGTACTGTACGTGGTATGGAATTACAGTTCGCAGTGGCTTCAGTAATATTTTGTCTTTCACGTTTCTACTTGGTATCCCCCCCCCCCGAGTAGAACTTATTTATCATTCCACAGATATAGCATCTATTGAGTATTTAGGACATATGGTAGTATATAATATCAATAATTTACATATCTTATATAATTTATTTAAGTACAATCCTATAATATTAATGTCAATATCGAAGCTAAGGCATATATCAGTTTAACATTCCATTTGAATTATTTTTTATCTTAATTGATATTATCATGTCTTCCAAAGACGTTGGTACATATGCATTATGCATATACTTCCGGTTGTGCCTTGTGTAGAATATATATGTATTAATCGTACATGCTTCTAAACTATTCTACGATCATGTAATAATATTAGCAGGGCTCGAAATAAGAATCGAAAGGGGCAAGGCCCAAATGGCCAGACTACCAGGGCAGACAGTCGTAACCACGAAAGGGGCACCTCATAACACAGAAAGTCAATGCAAAATTTGGCCTTTGGTAAGCAGTTATCAAGGCCAAAGTGAAGTGCCATGGCCTTCGGTGCCTCCCGTTATTTTGAGCAATAATATATAGAAAATTATTGAATATATTTGCAGCTACACAGCCCTATTTACATAAATGTGGATCAATCACATCTATAACCAGGTTTGATCTTGGAAATTATCCAGGTGAAGGCTCACGTCGGCATCTGCACATAACTTATATAAGGACGGTTTGCGACTACTAAACAGGCTTGAGTACTAAAACAGGCCATGTGTATGCTAGTTGTTATGGGTGCATGATCGCATACCAAATATGCCTTGTGTGGCTCATATATAACCTCTGTGTTGAAAAGAGTCCTGGAACCTAATCAATCATTCATTCGGACCTATCTGCTTAAATGACTTGTTATTGAAGGGTGCGCACCACCATTAGCGGCTCCATTGACTTACACACTAATTTGGGCTTAATTTACACAATAATTTGGGCTTATGCCAGGATCTCTGGCGCCTTGTACAGGGGTAAAAATTAGCGGTCGCCCGACGCCCGCGGCGACCATTAAACCCCCAGGGCGAGTGTCTTTGGGGGGGTCA
>JAODAI010062671.1:0-12020 GCA_027575025.1 Scotoplanes globosa | reverse complement strand
AGCTCTTATTTTCAATTTTTGGTGTCATACCAACAAAAATTAATGTTGCGTAGTATCATATATGTCCTGTTTTATACAATAAACACCGTTTAAGTAGTAAATTAGATATATTCCTCGAAAGTCACATTTTTGGCGAACCGCCTGATTTCAAAAATCCCTCTAAAAAAATTAAACATGGGGAGAATTCCAACCTCATTTCAATTCCTAGTTACAACAATGCTTCCAATAATGATAAATATTACTCAAATTATGTCAATATTCATGATTAATATTTATGGCGATGTTGTTTCTTAATATTGCCAGGAATATTACTAATAGGCCTACCTATAGTTTGTACATTTAGAAATGGGTTTTGAAGAATGCGGTTATACGCTTACATAAATGTCCCGCCAGACACATTTTAATTTATCAGGCAGGGTTCCTGTATGAAAAGTGAAAACTTTATATGCAGTGATTATGCGTTTTTGTGATCGTCCATATACAATTAATTCATTTTAATAACACTTTGCAGTAAATATCACATGACTTATGGTTACAATTGGATATCCAATGTTAATGAGCTAATAGGTGTAACTTTTCTGTTTTTGTTGGACTATAGCATGATCTCCCTAACTTAAGACCATTACGAAATATATCATACATATATGTAATTTTTCAATCTACATAAGGGGAAATGCTTATAAATATATATCCCGTGAGACACACTGGAATTAGCCTGTAGTATAATAAGCCTTTTCATAGTCTCAGAGATTTGCATATGCGCATGCTCACGAGGAGGTCACCGGAGAGGTCAACGAAGCAAAACAATAATTCAAAGGATCCGTGCCCATGGCTATGCCGTGTTAAAGTTTTGTTGTTCAACATATCGATTTGATTAAATACTATCATATTATAATAATAATACAAATAATATGAAACAGAAATACTAATATAATTGTTCCTTTACAGTTCAATTTTTCAGGTATTACAAATGAAAAAATATATCTAAAAAATATCAATAATGTTTTTTTTCATTGACCTTTGGTGACCTCCCAGACCGTGAAAAGGCTTATTGTGGGTTACATCAGTGATAAAACGGCCTACCACGTGAGTGCCCACAAACAAGAATCTAATGTGTATATTCAGTATAATTCCACCATTAGGTAACAGAAACATCCAACGGCCATCCGGATATTACACAAATACCAATTGGGCACTGGTCTACAAGATAACTAATATGTTTAGCGATTAAATGTTTTCCCCCACTTTCTAAACACGTTTAATTGCTAACCAAACTGTCAAATTCCTAAGCACCTTGTGTTTAATATCTAAACACTATGTGTCCAATCTCTAAACATGTTTAGCAGGTAAACGAAGTATAAAGCATTACATATCTGGTCAAAGCTTGTTCGTTGTTCAATTTAGCTTGTAGAATATATGTTGGTACTATATAGCTGTTTTAGCTTGTTCCAAAAATGAGAATCGACCCTAGGCAACCTGTAGCCATGCTACGTAATGATCTTCGCCATATACACATCGGCCCATTAAGCTGTCTACAATAATTATACAAGTACTATACAATAGGAAAAAACACGAATTAGGCGGCCATTTTGGAAAATGGTCGCCATCGGCCCCTGAGGCAAAATCAGAGATGGCATACATTCTATATTTTCTTATATTAGTATGTATAATGTGTCTACCAAATTTCATGCTTTTACCACAAAGTGCACGATTTTAGCACATATGGGGCACTATCCGCTGGACTATATATGGTACCAGAAGCAGCATCGACGATGCTCTTCAAGGATGACTCACAAATTGTCACCAGCTCTGTTAAATGTAGTACAATAAGACGTCACAAGGACGATCTTAATAATTAATATTGTTGACTATTGTGACTATTATATATTGAACAAGGAGAAAAGTGTATATATGTAACGCCCGTTGGCGCAAAATGTAGCCCCTTTATCACTAATTCCTATACCATACCATGAGGGGCATCGATTAAGCACTTCAACGATGTTTTACAAACTGTCACCAGCTCCGTCAAAGATAGTACCATATGACGTCATAGCTATAGTATTTTTGTTAATACGTATTTTCCATTTCTGCTAAATATGACTTAAAAGATACCTTTAAACACCAAGTTGTTCCAAAATCTAGCCACTGTGTCACTAAGCCCTACTCTACCAGGAGTGACGTCGATGAAGCTTTTCAAAGATGGTTTACAAATTATCACCAGGCCCGTCAAAGGTAGTACCATATGACGTCATAGGGATAGTATTTTTGCTCATATTTTATTTCCCATTTCCGGTAAATATGACGGAAAAGACACATATTTAGCGCCATCTGGACCAAAATATAGCCACTGTGTTACTATAAGCCCTATACGGCACTAGGATGAGCATCGATGAAGCTCTTCCACGATTGTTCACAAATTGTCTCCAGCCCCGTGTTTAGGTAGTACCATATGACGTCATAGGGATAATATTTCTGCTAATATTTTATTTTCCATTTCCGGTAAATATGACTTAAAAGACACATTATTAACGACACATTAATTATACCTAAATATTTTAATTTACACTCGATTTACTGAACATGAAGCATATGTCACATTTGACTAACATATACCGATTTACACACGGAATAAAGGTCACAGGCCTAGGCCTAGCTTAAATGAACCCACATATTTTGAAAAATGTATCAGGAATCTAACATCGACTGCCGGAAATATCTACTTAACTATTTTTAAACCAATCATAGGTCGAATGGTGGTGTCAAATCATTACTAGTATACCTACAATTAATAAGTAGCGTCAGCAGTTTTCAAGCACATCTAGTATGATCGAGCAAATAATCTTGAAAATGGGGATGCTTGCAGCCATTTATACTGGTATATTTTTCTGACCTGAATACGCCACTTTCACAAATGATTTCAGTTGTTATTTTCAACTATGGCAGTTCAGAAGCAGTGGCGTAGGAAGGTATTTTGGAGTGGGGGGTGAAAGACGACGGATCTGTTTATTTTACTATCTAATCGGAGAGCCACCTTCAGTTGGCGCGGAGCGTACATACACATTTTATGCTACAAATGCCCCCTAGATCGCCGGAAATTACATTTCACGCCAATTTTCAAATTATATATACTTTGTATTTGCCCTTAACAAATTTATACCAGTGATTCGTCTCTGCATTTATTACTTTGTGAATATTTATTTATGATACCTTAATTTCACATATAATGATTTGTGACGTTAAGGTACATGACACGGAATAATAAATGTTGATCGATATCCCTCCTAGAATACATTTATACGAATTGGGCAGGGCTGTCTTTGTCAGTCTGGTAATCTATGCTGCGGTAACTGATCCAGCTCTTATAATATGTTATTTTGAATGTTACCAAGACATTCTCACCTTCAGGTAATCAGAATTGTTCAAGGGGCCGGGCGAAGACATACAATTTTCCGAAATTATATTGATCGCTGTCCATCGACTATCTAAGCGGAGCGCCAATTCGTTTGGCGTGGATCGTACAGCAAATGTTGGGTCTTTCAAAGGGGGTTAGATGCAAAATGGTACTATCGTTTCCATCTGTGTGACTATATTTTTCAAAGTGGAAAAAGCCTTTTGAGTAGTTTAAAATAAAAATTGGATAAGACGACATGGACGGGTGGGTGAGGGTCGCCCCTCCTTTATTTTTTGGTCTTTTCAGTGTATGATTTGTTTAAGTTCAAAATCATATAAATCTTATTCTAAATTAATGTTGACAGATATTGTTTTGAAGATTTTTTTTTAAAGTTGCCTAGAAGACAAACTGTGTAATAGTTTGGCCTATATATAATTTAGGAGCAGTCTATCCTAGTCATAATAACTAATTGTTAACATTTTGAAGACAAGTATGGAAGGATATATAATGGTAGTACCCCTGGTTTTTTCCCACCCCTTCGTTAGGCATGGTCATATCGGATACTAACAGTTGTTAGGAATTTAGCAATAATAATTTAGCAATAATGCACTCTCAACATAAGATCCGAGTTTGAATACCGATAATTGACCTATCGGAATCATGTCATTACTATCTCTGAAGATTTTTTTACTTTATAAGTTGTACAGGAGACCAAATATGCGATATTTCGACCCAAAGAGGGTTTATTCAGTATAATTCCGGAAAACTTTAGGAGTTCGCCCTTTCTCTCTCTCCTTGGACAATTTTCAAAGTAATTTGGCATATTACATAGGGCATATGCTAACATTTTTTTTCAAAATTTTAGAAAAATATGCTCAAGGGAGAAGGCCGTCCCCTTCGCGCCTGGGTAATCCTATTAAATAATATATTATATATCGGTAGGCCTACATATAATGTATGTCACTTTAACATAACAAATAATATAATGCAATATTTGCGGTAAAGTTAATAATGTTAAGAAAACTCACATTTTATTTTGTTGTCGAATCGGAAATATCTGCACGCTGTGACGCGCCGCATAATTACATGCTATGCCGAAAGTCGAGTGTCAATTGGTGGGTTGTTGACATTGATACATCCGATTGGTTAGTTGTATTGAACGCCGAAAGTACACCTTGATAGTCTTAACAAGTTGACAGTGATGCATATTGAAATTATATTTGACATTAAGACAGCTAGCGAGTAATAATTGTTTGTATTTCTTAATACATGCTCGTAACTTTTATACAATGTTGAGATTGGTTGACGATGTCAAATAAATACATGGTGCCACAATTGATTTCGAAAAATACAAGCACATATGGATCAAAGAGTGGAGGGCGAAACGGGGTGTTTCCCTCCACCTTCAAGAGTGGGGGAGACTTCCCCGCTTCCCCCCTCCCATTTCCTACTCGTATTAGACGAGTCATCAATATGGCAATTTTTCAACATACAGGGTGTCATATTGGAGGTCATATTGACCTATATATTTGACATATAATATGCTGGAAAATGTGTATTTTGACCAAAAACAGTATTTTTCCCATAAAAAATGAAATAATGTCATATTGATAGATTTTTCCCCAAAATGTATGTAAGTAAAAAAATTGACCATTTCGTTGCATTTTTAATTAAATCAGACAAAAAATGGCGATTTTTTTAGCAAAATCAACGTTAAGGGTGCTCCATTGACTTGCACACTAATTTGGGCTCATGCCAACATACAGGATGTCATATTGGAGGTCATATTGACCTATATATCTGACATAATTATGCTGGAAAATGTGTATTTTGACCGAAAACAGTATTTTTCCCATAAAAAAAAAAATAATGTCATATTGATAGATTTTTCCCCAAAATGTTTGTAAGTAAATTTTTTGACCATTTCGTTGCATTTTTAATTAAATCGGACAATTTTTGTTTTAGCAAAATCAACGTTAAGGGTGCTCCATTGACTTGTACACTAATTTGGGCTCATGCCAGGGTCTCTGGCGCCTTGTATAATATTGCGGCAGGCTCATGCAATCCCTCGGCTGATATGAGTTGATCAATTATGACACTTAAAAATGTCCATACGAACTGTCATTCAATTTTGAGCTAGAGAGCCATACATGGAATCAGATAAATATGCCTCTTAATATACCTCCAAAATGTGAAATTACTCCGCCTTTTCACTAATATTATAAAATATGTCAAATTTATGGCCGATCTTCCTCATTTTGACAGAACGTGTAACCCATGGAATATACTTCACTATTTGCATACCATCACTGTAGGGGAAACGTAGACAAATACCCCCTAAATGCATTTTTTTAATGACTATATATTGAGGGATGACAAATATGTCGCCCATGAATCTGGCTAATACTAGTGGTGTGCGATCAGTGTGACTCAGTGCCTAGGTTGGGGGTGACGTTGCGTTAATAATGTGTCTTTTAAGTCATATTTGCCGGAAATGGAAAATAAAATATTAGCAGAAATATTGTCACTATGATGTCATATGGTACTACCTAAAAACGGGGCTGGTGACAATTTGTGAACCATCTTTTAAGAGCTTCATCGATGCCGCTCCTAGTAATGTATATAACTTAGTGATACAGTGGCTCTATTTTGGTCCTTGTTGCGCTAAATATGTGTCTTTTCAGTCATATTTACCGGAAATAGAAAATAAATATTAACAAAAATGATGTCGCTATGACGTCATATGACGGTACTACCTTTAATGGGCTGGTGACAATTTGTGATCAATCTTTGAATAGCTTCATCGATACCGCTCCTTGTACCGTATATAGCTTAGTGACACAGTGGCTAGATTTTGGTCAACGTGGAGCTAAATATGTGGGGTAATACGGCTATCATGTACATTGGGGTAAGACGCCTTAGGATTTTTTGGGATTGCGATATAGTTATGTCATTTGAAAGAAATTTGGGATATACATTTCAATATACATCCTAGGAGTGTTCCAAGGATGGAAAAAAGATGTGGGAGATATGTTATATTTCCCTTAGAAAAATCCAGTATATCTCAGTAAACAGTGTGCTCATATGATGATGTGTGTGAATCTATAATTATGTTGTTTTTTTATAAAAATCGCAGTATAACAACTGAAACGCGTAGGTACGTTGCTATCAAAACAAAAAAACAGGTCGACATTCAGCTTTGGCTATGGTCAGTAATGATATAGATTAATATGAGCAGATCTGTGATAAATCACATACTCGTTGAGCCGTACGGCTTATTGGTGACTTGTCAGGCATCATTGCTACCATAGACATATTAGTATTAGTAGTAGTAGGTTGAGTCTTATCTAAACTACATGCTCTGTGATCATTCTCCTCCAACTGTCACGATCTTGCGCAAGATGTAATGCATCGTGAAATTTATGGATATTCAGATCTCTTAATTGTTTGCGAATTACTTCTAAAAGGGTTATGATTGGTCGTCCTTGTGTTTTTTTTGGCTAGACGCAACACTTCTTTCCGGGCGATCTTTGCTGGTGTTGTGTCGACTAGCTGTGCGATATGACCAAAGAAGCGAGAACTATTTTATTTGACCATGGGATTTGATTGGTTGTGGTGTAGAGCTCTTTGTTTGTGATCCAGTTATTATTGTTTCATTTGATGTTTAAAATTTGTCTTAAAACTGTTCCATGGAATTTGTCTATTTTGTCTTATTGTGATTTTGTTAGCCCACACCCTTCACTGTTATACAGGAAAATACTCTCTAAAAGGGCTTTGAAGATCCGGATTTTCAGTTGTTGATTGATTTCTTTGCTTTTGAAGATTGTTCCTAGTGTCTTGTAGCAGACCTAGTATATGTATACCGAATATATATATATATATATATATATAATATACATCGGCCCGTCCCTTTGGCGTTCCATATTGTTGAACGACCACGCCAGGCGCTATGTTGAATGAGATCTAACGGCAAACAAACAAAACTTGAAAAGTGTAATACTCTTTAGAGGTTACCAGATAGCATTATCGTATATGGTGTTCCCCAATATTCATGTACATACAATTTCGCACAGGTCCGCAACCGTATACTTTTATTTAACCACACCGCCGCGATTAAGGAATAAGGAACAAGGAACAAACTTCAGCCGGGTCAACAGTCACAGTTTCCAGGATCTGTGTTTAGGCAGAACGTTAAGCCTACGATCGTGACACTGTACAATTATTGGCAGAATACATTTTGAAAACTGTTTCATAAATTCAGTGAAGTCCATTCTTGCCATAATAACTTTTTGAAAAAAAGGTATTTCGTGAAGTCGAAGAAGAAGCAACGAAGATAAACACTGGCAATCTTGACATGGTTCTGTAGACAATTTGATTCAATTTTTCATTAAAATAATTTCTACAATCATGACAATGGAAATTGACCGCGCTTCGTGGTTACACATTATTTTGCTGTTACTTGTTATTGACACCGGGTTCGGTAAGTTACACTTTTACACTAATAGACCTACAGTTTACACATGCTGATGGAATTTAGTACAGGCGGATAGGTAATAGCACAACTGACGTTATTCAATATATGAGTATTATGCCCCAATGTTAGGCCCAGCTAGTAACGAGCACCGCGAAGCTAGACCTATGTAATATTTGTATTACTTGTCGTTAATAGCTTAGCACTTCTTGCACGTCTGAAATGCATAAAATGAAAAAAAAATCAATAAAACCTTTCATATTATATTTGTATGTGTGTTTTCTTGTTTCGGTGTGATTTTTGGACCTATCGGTTGTAAATTAATGACCTGATTGGTAGTTTTGTAGATAACATTGAAAGGGTGGATCACAAAAAAAAGTATTTGTTGTATATAATGCACAATATACGTACGGCGGCGGCAATTGCGTTATAAATGATTAGAAATACACAGGACGCACGCCATTCGCGATTATGCTGTACATGTCAAAGCTGGTATCGAAAATGAAATTAATCGACAATGAATGTAGTTACTATACTAGGTTAGGTCTAGGTAGGCCTAATGTAATTTTAAACTCGGTCCAACGTTAAACTCTCTTGCCGCCCATGATAGGTGGCCTAACCTAGGCCCATGTGAATGTAGGCTAGTTCATTATCATGTTATATTACTTATGCTTCTGCTGGATACTGTTGGTTGTTACCACACACAGGTCTCAATAACAACGTAGTGACTATTCTGTAATGTGTCCTATGAATAAAGTCGTTAAAAGGATAGTCCACCCTCATTTCAAAACAATTTTGAACATACAGGAAAATAAGTTATTACCAACGTAGCAAATTTGACACAGTTCCTACATTGTAATTTCCAGTAATCATCATTTGAAGTTGGTGTTAACTGCTCATTAATTTAGATTGAGAACAAGCCTGTAACGTATTGTACTTAGTTTGTCATAGGTATACTCAGATGTCATGCAACAACGAATTGCCTACCGCAACGGACTACGTACACAAATGCACGCTGCGCTGTACGCACACCCTACAGGCTAATAATGTATTTTAAAAAGTTGGCAGCAATTTTCATAAATTTATATTCATTAATTTGGATGTAATACAATCATGCATATTTCTTCCTATTTCTAGATTCTTTTGATGTTTGGAATTGATTCATAGGATTTAGGTGAATTATTGGGTTTATTTTTTACCCAAATGCCGTATTTCCTCCATAACTTTGATATGGAGCTTATATACACACTAAGTCACTTACTGAGCAGCAGCAATACTCCTCAAGAAACAACGTAAGCATCTTTGGAGTTGAAGAACGGAGTGATGATAACATCACCGAAATGTCGTTGAACTTGGCGAAAACGATATTAAATGTGGGCATATCTCACACTAAGATAGACAAATTACACATAGTTGGTAAACATGGCGGGAACGAACCAAGAGCGATACTGATTAAGTTTGTTTCATATTCTACCCACTCCAAACTTATAAACGCATGCCGCGGTCTAAAGGGCACAACAAATTTCATCAGTGAAGATCTGACCGCCGCCAATCAAGCCGTACTCCGCCAATCCATGGATCATCCTAAAGTGAAGTATACGTGGTCCCACTAGTCTATGGCCGTATTCTAACAGAAGTTGCTACAACCAATGGTCAGAAAATAGTGTGGATAATTTGGGGAGCCAATGACCTGAATACGTTGTAATATGTTGAACACTCTCATGCATTCTGTTGCGGGACTCCTATTGTTCCTTTTATTTATTAAATGTTTTTTTTAATGTTTTTTTAATCATTTTTTAAATGGATGGCAATTCACTTCCATTTCCATGATCAGTGTTTGTTCTTGACACTTGGAAATGCGTATAGTTATTTTTTCAATAGCAGATTGCAGTTTAATATTGATGATCGTTCCTTCAATTATGATGAGGTAAACTGTTTTAATGATTCTAAGAATTGTAATAGTTGTTCATATATTGATACTGATGACCTTAATAATAATTTCAATGATACATAAAAATGCACGAATCTTTTGGAAAAATCATAAATCAATTAAAGATTTATTAATCGATTGTAATAAGAATCCATTTATAATTGCTGCAATTACTGAGACATGACTTAATCATAATACACCTTTAAATATGATATAAATTCCTGATTATAAGTTTGTCAACATAAATATAAATTATAAACGCGGTGGTGGTGTTGTTTTTACCTTCATAAAATTATTGACTACTCTTTGAGAGAAGAAGTAACTTGCCAATGTACTTTATTTTAATCTCAATTCATTGAAGTTTCAGAAATAACATCATTATTGAGGTTAGGGCCTATATACCGACCTCCACACTATACAACATCTATTTTTTGGGAAAACATCTCAATATTAATACATGTAATTGCCAAAGAAGAGAAAGTTATTTACTCCTCGGAGACTTTAATATTGATATTTTGCAATACGGTATAATAACACTGACAATGATTGTTTAAATGTGCATTCAACTAATACAGTGAGTACTATAGTAGTACCGTATGCAGTGAGTACTATACAGGAGTCAATCTTACTCTTTGAGGAGTCAGTGGACTCTTTAGGGTACTCACTACATGGATAGAAAGTTGGACTCATTTTGAAGAGTCAATGTCAATTTACTCTTTGTAATGCTTCACGATAGCTCGACTCCTTTAAAGGGGCGACATGACTCTTTTTATTGCACATACAACACGTGGTGCCGCCATTTTTAATATTCGTTGAACCATCATTACCAGAAGACTGCATCGATTATCTTTTTGACAGATGGTTAATATAACCCAAGAGGTGATTAAAAGATAGTAAAGTGAAAGCTGGTACCAATATCATTACAGCATGACTATTGATTTTTTAAAGAAAACATCACTTCTAGTCAGATATGCTTATACCATTTTAATATATAGCTTATAGTATCCTATGTATACATAAAACACTGCCTAACCACATGACTTCAGCTATAAACGTACCCATATCTACATAAAATGGATGTTTATTTGACTTTAATAAACAATATTATTAATATAGTATTGGTATCAGTTTTTACTTTAATGTCGTTGTAATCACCGGATATCTTAACCTACCTGGACACAAAGTAATTGAGACAATTTTAAAGTAATTATGGGTCTTCGATTATTGAAGATGTGCACTTGTCAAGTTCGTCGATAGTTGTGTAGCGTCGAATTACGGCTAACTTGGACTACATTTCAAAGGGAGTACAGTGGACTCTTCTACGCAACATGGCTATGTGACACTTTAATTGGAATCAAAGTTAATTATTCAGAGCTCTACTCAAATATTGCGAAGAGTCAGATAAAATTAGATTGAAGAGTCGTATTCGTAATTTGCTGAATGCACCAGAGTCAAAGATTATTTTGCGGATTTATAAGAGTCAAATTGCAAGAGACACTTAGTAATTATTATGTCTACTCTTATCAAAGAGTCTTATGACGCGAAGTTGATAATAACACTGTCATATACATAGTCAATTCAACAATATTGAAGAGTCCACCTGTCATTACTCTTATCAAGTAGTCAGATATGTGCGAATTTGATTGTCAATGCACTTGGTCGTATTGATAATGTTTTCTCGTGTAAATTGGGATTGTTTTTCATAATACCAACTGATGTTAATGAGGCATATAATGCATTCGTTCGTATTTTAACTGATATGTATGAAACCCATTGTTAATTAAAAATATACAAGAGGAAGCGAATGAACTCAAACTCTCCATGGATATTAAAGGGAATGTTGATACAAAACGACCATTATATTATACATACATTAGCAAACCTACTCATGATAATACATTGAAGTTTACTATTTATATAAACAAATTTGCAACTATTATACGAGGAGCTAAATAAATTCACTATTCTAAGTTATTTGAAAATAAGAAGTA
The DNA here is from genome assembly GCA_027575025.1 of Scotoplanes globosa. Classification (NCBI taxonomy): domain Eukaryota; kingdom Metazoa; phylum Echinodermata; class Holothuroidea; order Elasipodida; family Elpidiidae; genus Scotoplanes; species Scotoplanes globosa. The sequence continues at coordinate 237 of JAODAI010062671.1, read as the reverse complement.
TAACCTTCGAAAAACCTAGCAGACAATGAATCCATACCCTGATTGCTTAACAAAGAACACTATTAACCTTAAAGATATAGAAAAACGACAACATATTTTCTATTTAACTAATACAATACACTCACAAGATCACGAAAACTTCAAGTAAAGTCCTCAACACACGCTCGTGTGTTTTCGAGAAAATTTAAATGTGACGTAATAAGTGGACAAGACAATAACGCTACTAGCGCAATACCG
>JAODAI010062560.1:0-12021 GCA_027575025.1 Scotoplanes globosa | reverse complement strand
ACACCTACGTTTCCTGTGCGGGAGAACCCTTTTAGGGTGGTTGCACAGTATTTATCCAGATCCAGATCCAGATCCAGGTTAATTACAGTATTAACCGGTACTAACGTGTCCCCGGGGGTGCTTCTCCCCTGTCCATAGCATCTCGGTCACAGTATGTCAGGATGACTTCAAAACCAGTGTGCCTATAGGAAAATATATTCTAAACCGTGACATACAGCAAAAAAGTATTAGTATGTCAACTGTTGTAATTATGAGCTAATTAAATACCTAATATTAAAATTTCACATTAATATAGTAAAATACCCCCAATTACCTCAAATGTAGCTTAAAATATTAGCTTCACTATATAATCTAGGATAAAGATAAATAGAAAACGTGCATGATATTATGAATAATTATATTTCTGGACTGAGATGTAAAGAAAAATGGTTTTAATGAGATAATTTTGGTATTTTCTTATGTATTTCATTGTTTTTAATGAGTTTTGGAATTACATTATATTGTTTCGCGCCTTGTGTATTATCTTGATAATTTGAGGGTTATCTCATTTTTTAGATGAAAGGCTTTGTGTCTGACAACAAGTCCAGACTTACAAAACGAACTAAATGTCAATCTACTTACAAATAACAGTGTAGTGTTACAACAAATACAATATATTTTTACCTGATTTTAGTGTACAAACATTATGCAATAATTTCAAAACATACAATTTTACCCCTATAACTTAACTAGGGGGAGGGGGAATAAATACTCCCTCAACTTTTTTACTCGTGAATCGCAACCGCGCGGGCTATGATTTTCCTTCTGCGACTTTTTTCTTTCATGTCATCCGCATTCTTGACAACATTCCCGTCCAAATCGTGTATTACATGTAGGTGTTGCATGTTTTTTTCTAAATGGTATGTTTTAAGAATGTGCAATTATTGCCTAATATATGTTTGTATACAAAACGTATTTAAAAACCGATTATATGTATTGTAACACTTCATTTCATAACAGTTCATTATGTAGGTTTGCTTGTTGTCAGATATAATTCCTTCCATTTCAAACAATAAAATACAAAAAAATCAAAACAATATAATACATAAGACGCGAAACAATATAATACATAGAAAATATAAAAAAAATCATTAAAAACAATGAAATACATAAGAAAATATTAAATATCACATTAAAACCATTTTCTTACACAACAGTCCCAAAATAGATTTCCGATATCATACCTGCCTTTCAGTTATCTTTATATTAGGTTATAAGGAAGTTACATTATAGTTTAAGGATTTTAGGTAATTTGCGGCATTTTACGAAATTAGTGACATGTGATGTATTAATGTGACGTTTTTAATTACCTCATAATTACAAAAGTTGACATACTAATAAAAAATACCCCGTGTTATGTAGAATATATTTTCTATAGGCTTAGGCACAGCGACCCCCACCCCTCTCGGACCGCTGAAACAAAAATAACCCAAGTAAGTTAGAGCTAAATTCATGTGACATCTACATAGATTGTCCGATATGGATGGGAATGTTGTCAAAATATGCGCAAGAAATAAAAGAAAAAAGTTATAGAAGAAAAATGTTAAGTCTCGTGCTGTTTCGATTTACTTGTACAGAATGTTGAGGGGGGAATTATTGCCCCAGTTAAATTATGGTTAAAAGAAACATTATATCCCATCATTGCATTCTCCCTTGATGTTCATCACGTAACAGTGTACATGTTCATCATCACCATTCCACATACCATGTCTATACATTAGCTAGGTATCTCATCCAACAGTGAATCGGGTGTCGCGATTTTCCACTTCTTTGTATCACGGTGTATCTGAAATTATCTCACTTGTTTTATCAGGACCATATTTTATATTTATTGTTCCGAAAATAGATCATCCCACACTAAACATTTGTTGTTTTGAACTGTCTTTGTAGCACTAGATGTGGTCAGTTGGTGGTATGGCTATTTCTTGTATTGGGGTTGAGTTGTCGTCATTGAAGAAATCTTATTGAAGAAGACATTTGATGTGATTTATGTTTGTTGTATTTCGTTTGTTGGAGGGTTTGGGTGTTGACTGGGTTTCTGTTCGTGTTTGGTTTAGTGGTTATATTATAGTGGGTATGTGGGCATAGACAAAGGGTAGATGTTGGTGGTTCTGTCCCGTGCTGAAGAGTGCCACCAGTGATATTCTTCAGGCTCTATGACGTTGGGCTCATTGTTGTTTGTAGCTATTTTTCTTCATGATTTAGATGACGCTGTTGACATTCCATTTATCAATAAGTTTGTGGACGATTCTAATACTAAATTTCTGTAATAGAGCATTCTTGTTTCAGGTAGTTACCCACGGTTTCCCATAATTGTGAACAACTTTCCAATGTCAACACATTCTAATTTACCAAATATGACCACGCCATGATTTTGTTATACAAATGCGATTACACGTATTGCACTTTCGTGATCGCTTAACATTGTAAATTGAAATCAAGAATTCCAGGCCACGTATATACAAATTATCTCATATAGAATATTGAAATGGAAGAATGCTTAACTACAGCTTCTTGTGAAGAAAGTATAAGGTTTTGGCAGTGCAAAGTAAAATCTTCTGTAATATTTGGTACTAATATGTGGGTGTTACAAGGAGGAGGATGAGACTGAATTGTAGTTGGAGCTGGATACTATGTTCCATTGTTCGAAGGAATGGCATTGTGTTTTTCACTGTCGATAAATGTAAGGTTGTGTCTATCGGTATTGTCGGAAGAATACTTATAATGTCAATGGTTAGCGGTTATTTAAACGGAACATTAAGGATCTGGGTATTCAATTACATTATTTATTGAAGACATCTACAGTACATTTAGGAGAGCTGATTATATTAGGTTGATTATACGTCATTTTAAGTTCCTTCAAAGCATATATTGTGTTGGAGAAAGGGTAATATCAATGGTAAGATAATTCCAAAAGTGCACGCCTGCTGATCTGCGTTGTGTATTGTATATGCAGTAAATCTTATTAGCACGAGTGTTGTAAGTGTGATAATAGTTGTAAGTCTTATAGAGTTGATGATAAGGGGGAACACGAGGTGGGCTGAAATGTAGAACGTATGGATGAAGGGCTACTCCCGAAAATGACGATGTTACATGTGGAGGTTGGTAGAAGGGGTAGGGAAAGTCCTCGTTTGAGATAGGAGGTCTGTATTGAGAGGGATTTTAGGAGGGCTGGAGTGATGGAGATTGGATGGTTATGGCTGCAAGTAGAGGGAGGTAGAGAGCTTTGGCCAATGATGCGGCTGTCAGTTAGTATTTTCTTCCTCACCCCTCGTTAGAGATTCAAGAAGTAGAGAGAGAGGTCGTGCTTTTCGTCCTGAAAATATTTATCATATGTTGCTTCATACGCGACTTTTGTCTAAATTGGAAGGTTTGGGTGTTGATAGGGTTGCTGTCCTTGGTTGGATTCGTGGCTATACGGGTTATGTGGGCGCAGTGAGGGGGTGGATGTTGGTGGTTCTGTCTCGTGTTGGAAGAGTGCCACCAGTTATGTTCCCCGAGTTCTATCTTGGGTACATTGTTTTTTGTAGCTGTGTTTTCTTAATGATTTAGAATGACGATGTTGACATTCCATTTATCAATACGTTTGTGGATAATTATAATACTAAATTCCTGGCTCCGCGCCTGAATAGAGCGTTCTTGTTTCAGGTAGTTGTCCATGTTTTTTTCCATAATTGTGAACGACATACCATTGTCAACATATTATACAGTTAACGTGTCTTCTAATTTACTAAATGTGACTACGCCATGAATTTGATATATATAAAGGCGTTTAGACTCCTTGCACTTTCGGGATCGCTTAACATGGTAAAATTAAATCAAGAATGCCAGGCTACGTATATACAAATTACATCATACATAATTTGAATTCGAAGAATGCTTATCTAAGCTTCTTGTGAAGAAAATATAAGTTTTTGTCATTGTAAAGTATTTTTTTCATTAATGTTTGGTACAAGTGAATGTCACAAAGGTGGAGGATGCGACTAAGTTGCGGTTGAAGCTAGATACTATATTTCACTGGTCGAAGGCATGGTACTATACACTGAAAACAAATTATTGTTATCAAGCTCACCTAGTCAGTCATATTTCATTTCCCTGAAACTTAGTCGGTAAGCCAGTCGGTTGACATATTTAGGTGAAGTTCAGTTAAAATGGTGGTGGATATTAGCCGAATAAACAAAATGACAGAATGACTAACTAAGCAATCCAATATGCTGTGATTAGCTAAAGTTGCTAAAATGAGCAGTCACGCATATCGACAGTTTTCATTCTTTGCCTTCAAATAACCTCAACAAGAAAACCAACCATATATTATAGCCTACGTCTGTTGAATATCGACGTTCCATAATATATATTATGTCTCGCTGTCGTGAACTTTGAATACATGATTTGGTTAGTCTGTGTCGCTATTCAATGTGGGCACTGATTGACTAGTGTCTCGTTAGTCGGTGCTACCAATTTATGTTTTCAGTGTATGTTTTTCAATGTCGATAAATGTAAGGCTGTTTATATTGGTCGTCGGAAGAATAATTATAATGTCAATGGTAAGCGGTTATTTAAACGGATAATTAAGGATCTGGGTATTCAATTTGATTATTTATTGAAGACATCTACGTACATCATTTATACGAGGATAACTAATTATATAAGGTTGATTATACGTCATTTTAGGTTCCTTCAAAGCATATATTTAAGCTAAATTATACACGACAATCAGATGATCATGACTTGTCAGTGGTATTATTATTAATAGTATTATTATATATTCATATTCCGTTCTTAACGAAGAAAGTGAGTATTATTAAGCGTGTCTCAAAGAACGGCTACTATATTAGCTAGTTGTATTATGCAGTTTGGCATCTGCCATACAAGCAACGAATGACGTATCTAAACTTACCATAGTTGTAGAAGTATGTCAATGTCACTTTTATTTTCAACGACGCGATCTTTAGGGTATAATTATAGGCCGACTATAGCCTTAATAACGTGGTCTATAAGATATGGAGTCAAATATTAAGGAGGCTATATCGTGCAGTTTTATTCATTCTTTAATGAAAGACACAAAACATGGTCTTAAGAACAACATATCCTGCCTTACTAATCTTCTGAAATGTCTTGAGGATGCTCCAATGTATGTGGATATTGGCATATCAGTTGGTGTCGTGATTTTAGTCTTGGAAAGACTTTGCATACATTGCTTCATACGCTACTTTGTTCAAATAGGATCGTTTGGGTGCTGCGAGGGTTTCTGTTCTTGGTTCAGTGAATTGGTTGTTATAAGTGTTACATTGACATAGACAGGGTGCATGTTGGTGGTTCTGTCTCGTGTTGGAAGAGGACCACCAGTGATGTTCCCCAAGCTCTATGTTGGGCTCATTCTTGTTGGTATATATTTTTCTTAATGATTTAGATGACGCTGTTGGCATTCCATGTATCAATAAGTTTGCAGACGATTATGAGATGCATATAGGCCTATGCAAGTTTGTCCTGAGAAAGATATTTTAGTTTGAGCTTGTTATTTTTTAATTGATCAGCAATGTTTTTCACTCTCCATACATATGTAGGCTATAGGCATGTGGGTAGTCACAGTATGAATAATGTTTATACCCCAATGATACAATGTAGTAACTACTTAGACAGAAATGTCTGACATGTGGATTTATTTGAATTGTTCAGTCATTTAAGTCATCCAAATAATGTATCATTACTGCAGGTACTTCGAGGACGACAGCCATGAGAGCTAATCGGATTATAGGGTTTGTGTGATGTCATTTTAAGTTTCTCCATAATATTATCTACCTACCTTCCACGAGGTAATCTACCTTGCAAGTTTGGGACTTCGTCGTGTTCGTGGTAATCTACTTCAGGCATTTAAAATGTTACTGTTTTTTAAATTGATTTTTGACTATTTCATTAACTGAGCTGTCTGATTATTGCATGATGAAGGAAAGGTAGGTATGTTTAATTTGAACCACAGATATATCCGTTAGCCGTAATTTACAGGAATCACAAAATGACCCCGGAGTGTCGGGAAAGGGACCTTTGTATTGCTGAGCGAGTACTCACTCTACCTCTGGATCAACTCACCTCTCGAACGATATCGCTAGCAATATATCCGCTTTGAAATTTGAAAACATTTTCATGAATCTTGTCATATTTAACAAAGCATCCCTTGCTACCAATGTGTAGAGGTATAAACTATACTGTATACCATACATCAATACCTATATACTGTAGTAAGTAATACATATATATAAATCACGGTAACAAGTAACCCCAGGTAGCAAGCTCATATGGCCCCGTGTCGCTTTGTACACTCGATCATATGGTCCCAATATGGATATGCCCATATGGGCCACTTCCCAGATGGTTCCAACATGATACCCATATGGGAAAGCCCAGTTGGAGACCATATGGCGGCCCATATCCACATAGGTATTGGGTACAAAGTCTATTTATTTGGGCATTGATTCCCATATTGTCCATGTATTGCCCATGTGGGCTGTTACATTGAAAGTTATACACGATCGTATGCATTGCTACTTGTAATATTAATACTATACTTTTATTTACTGTGAATGCGGTACATGTGCCCATTCCTTTTCTTTACAAAATACATGTTTACTATTACACTTACAGATTCATAGGCTTGGACCGCATGTGTTTTACTCAACTGAGATATACAAAATGCCTTGTGGTGGGGATATATTGATATTGGGCTCCATATCATCATTCGATATTGCTGCCGGGTACTATCCAGTACAACTAGCATGGGGCTCAAAATTAGGGCCCCCAAAAGCATTTATTTAGCTGAGAAATACAAGGATATAACTTGTTGGATATCAGATCCCGGGGGTCACCTTCAGTGGAAATGCAAATGACAGAAATATTTGGACCTGTCTATGGTCCTAGACAGTAGGTCCAAAGGCCATGTATAGTGGCGTTTGTTCAGCTGAAAAATTCAAGAATGAATCGGGTTGCAATGAAAGTGGTATACGAAAAAATACAAACGACAGCAACCCTGTATTGTACCAGATAGTAGTCCCAAAGGGCCCAGTACCCAATACATCACTATGTTAACTGGTTTATTCAGATAAAATACACGCATATTAAGATTAGTGCAGTGAACGTATTACATATTACATGGGTAGAACTTGTAGGATATCACTCTCTGGTGATTACTTCGTATAAAATGTCAATAGCAGCAACTTGGGCCTGTACAGAACCCTGTGTTGTAGATCCAACGTCCACGTCCAGGGTCTTTTATTCAGTTGAAAAATACAAGGACGAATATGGTTGCAATGGAACCGTTGTACATTTGAGTATTCAGACAGCAAATATATCCTATACCGAGGCCCAGATAGTAGTCCCGAGGGGCCCAATACCCCATACATCCCTGTGGTAACTGCATCATTAAAGGACTCAACAAGTTTGTAAATAATGTTAGTTTATATTATAGAGCAGATAATTTTCTGCAAAATGCTTTGAAGTTTTCAATTTTAGAACCCCATTTAATTAAAGAACGTCTTTGTCAAGACTGAAGTGACCTATAGGGTCTTTACAACTAAAGTACATATATAGCCTAGTAAATGGCTTGTAAATACGTTTTCTCGAAAAGTTAAAGTCCGACAACGTTCAAACTTGGTATGAAACTAAAACTATGTGTTCAGTGTTTGACCTCAAATGACCTTTGACCTCCATCAAAAATAACAAAATCTTGTATGCATTGGGGTCAATCTTCATACCAAGTTTTAACGTTGTCGAACTTTAACTTGTATATATCTTGATAAAGACGTTCTTTAATTAAATGGAGTTTTTTCAAATATCAATATATTGAGAACGGAATGGCCGATTTGACTCTAGTTTGAAGCATTTGGTAGATACTTTTCTGCTCTATGATATCAACTAACATTATTTACAAACTTGTTAAGTCCTTTAATCTGAAATACACACATATTAAGATTAATGCTGTGAACCTGATTTCTGGGGATGGGCGGTCTGATGGGGAGGTACATAAAATGATCCAGTCGGGAGCTCTGGCCTGGAGAAATGTGGAGGATGTTATACCAGATAGACATATTTCTAAGAAATTAAAAGGGGAGGTGTTGGATAAATGTGTTATCCCTGCGTGTTTTACGGGCTTGAGATAGTGGCCCTATCAGGGGTTCAACAACAGCGACTTCAAATATGCGAAAATAATTGGATGAGAAAGATTGCGGGGGTTAAGCTGGTGGATAGGGTGGGTTGGAGGATATACGGGAGGAGATTGAGATGAATAGGAGTCTTAAAGAGAGGGTGACAAGGGGGCGCATGCGGTTGGCTGGACATATTTTTCGTATGGACGAAGGACGACTCCCGAAAATGGCGATGTCGCATGTGGAGGTTGGTAGAAGAGTTAGGGGGAGACCTTGTCTGAGAAGGAAGGACTGTGTTGAGAGGTATTTTAGGAGGACTGGTTGGTGATGGTGATAGGAGGGTCATGGCTATAAGTAGAGGGAGGTGGAGGCCTTTGACCAATGATGCTCCTGTCAGTTAGTATTTTCTTCCTCGCCCCTTTTGGGGGATTCACGAAGTAGAGAGAATACAGCCTAACTGTATATCAGCCTAACCCTATATCATCAAGGTACATGTGGCTTCGTGATACTAAATAGAAAAATATTCAGGTTTCTTTTAAAAAAGGTACTGTCGGTTTGAAAGTGATATACCTAGGAAGAGTATTACAATAAGTAGTTGTACGGTATTATTGCACACTTCTTTGGTAACGAGAATACTGCGTTGATATAATATGAAGCTGCTGTGATTGTCTTGTGTTATGATTATGAATTAATCAATTTGTCTGGAGATAATTATTAAAGTGAGATGCCAATATAATATTATGACATCTATGACATATCTATGTAAATATCCCAATATTTAAAATAATAAGGTCGTGTATCTTTTGTAAATTTAAACATTTAAATATTGTATTGGTATGATCACGTGGGCCAGCGGAACATATGTGTTTGAGAGCTCTCTTTTGTAAAACAATTAATTTATTCTGAGAATATTTTGATACTCAGAGTAAATAATAAATTGTTCTCAAAATAGCATTTGAAGAAATATGCTTAAGAAGACAAAGAATGTCAACGCCTTTTGATACTTGATTATCAATATGTGAAATGTGATGGGTCCAGGTCAAGTTTTGTGTCAATAAAACGCCAATAATTTGTGTAGACTAATATGTTTAATCACTTGGCCGGATAGTTTATATTGAATTTGGAATTAAAGTCGCCACTAAAAACTATGTAATTTGTTTTTATTAACATTTAATGAAAGCTTTGAGTAAAGTTTTAAATCATTGCGTAAGATGTCATCGAGTATTGCAATATTTTCATGCGAGAAGAATGTAGTTGTATCATCTACAAAAAGAACATTTGGCTTGCCATAATCGTCTTCAAAAAGAACCAACAATGCATTTGCAGAAACGTTACATACATCATTCATGTAAATTATAAATAAAAGTGGACCACAAATGGAACGTTGTCAGCTTGTAGGACTCCATATTTAACATTGAGTTCATTATAAACTGTTTGAGAGGGTAAAGTGTAAATGTATGGGTCGGTTGGCCGAAGGAGGGTAAATTCTTAGTAACTGGCATGATGACCTTATTTGTTGTGAATTTCTGGATTATGGATTGAAGAATTGAGAAAAGATATAAACTGGGATTGGAGAGGGACGGGGGATAAGTGATTGTCTGTTCTCAGTTAGAAATTTGGTAGAAACTTGAAGCTGGGTATGAACGTGAGCATGGCATATTTTGTATCATTTGGAGAATCTATGATTATGATACTGTACCTGTGAATGGCTATTCGTAGTATTATCATTAAAATGATATATGTGTCTGGAGTGGAAGTAATAAAGGATGCCTGTCCATTACTATTCATAATAGTGATGAAAGTGATTAGTAGCTGGAAGGTCATTACCAGAATCGTGTTGACAGAGTTATTGTATGATGATAATCAGAAAAACGGCTATAGCCAGCAATCAGGAAGATACATGATGTTACGATATAGAATCATGAAAGGGTGTACTTCAGAGATACACATGTATACACATATAAGGATAAGGATATATGGTGACATATTACACTCATGGGATGTTGTGAATGCCGATTCGATATGGTGCTTTGGTTTGGGTCAAAAATATAGAGGAACTTATGACCGGTACATTTTAAAGAGGTCGGTAAGTATTATGTCCATGTACGTGTTATTCCCGAATATCCGTGGTTTGGAGATAAAAACGTTATCTACTACTTCGTAAAGTTATATGTCAAGCGAGTGGACATGAGTAGGTTGGTATATATAACAGAGGGAATTGACCTGTGTTGATGAGTAATATTGTGGGTGGGTGCACAAGGAGATACATGAGGTGGTCTGGGCATGTGCAGCGTATAAATGAAAAAATGAAAGGTATCTATAACGAAAGAGGTGATGTATATCATGGTATAAGTTGGTTGTAGCACTGCCATGTAAGCAGAGGTCCCGGGTTCGAATCCCGGTGTGACACTATATTTTGCAGTATCAGTTTTTTAACTGATTGATAGAGAGAGGTCGATCTTCTTGAATCTTGGAAGTACAGTTCGTATGACTTTCCGCTTTGCCCTGAGACAAAGCTTATAACTGTACATAATGGTGGAAGTTGATATATATGTAGAATGGTCAGCGGGATTTAGGAAGGCAGGTCGATATAATACAACGGAAGATCGTGGTTATGTGTGGATGACGGTGAAGATAGTCGGCCCAACGGTGCGTCAATTCGCTGATGTTTCCTCTCTCACCCCAATTATTATAATAATAATAATAATGAGACATATAAAGCGTCAATTCAACCATAAAGTGGTTGTTCTATAGTGCTTTACATGTATAATTTAGACATAATGGAATATAGTATCATAGTCCAACCGGTATTGTGTTCCATTATTTACAGTAATACTATTATTAACTAAAGATATTATATTGTATAACGTGTAATTTATCAGCATTATTGTGAAGCCATTTTAGCAGCGCCCTCAAAATTTACGTATCGTGGTATACCTGGCCACACACATTGTCAAGATTGTTAATACACCAAAGTTGATGTGAAATATTCCACAAAGTAAACTATATTATTGATATTATAAATTTTCCACGGATTTTAGACGCCATTTTGAAAAGTGTCCCTGTTAGACATTGAGTTTCCACACTATTATTCAACGTACATATACCAGAAACTGGATTCTCACTCATACAATGTCCAATGGTTACCCAAATAAGTGGTTCGAATTATGGCCCATAGGCTATTTAGAGCTACTAATGATGAAGGGCCCCCGATGATGAAGTTAGTGATGATCAATTCACAATGTATTATATTTACAAACCGAATCATACACATGTCACTCATCTATATAAAAAAATATTTGTATGTTTTACCCATGCAGCTATGGATATGTAATAAGACCACTCTATTAAACTTAACATGTGTGTATTTCAGCTGAATAAACTAGTTAACACAGAGAGGGTGGGGTATTCAGCCCTTTGAATTACTGTCTTGCCCCGGTATAGGATAAATAATAGCTATCGTTGGATATTTTGCAATACCCCGATGGTCAACGATTCCACTGTAAACCGACATGACGTACTATCTTGCCTATATGGAATGTATCCAGAGTCCCGAGTATGTTCAATTCAAACATAATTATTTTTAAAGCCTCTATAATTGCCATTGTTGTTTGTTGTCGAAATAAAATCGATATCGGGTGGGGTTGATAGCTCTATGTGATTGTAATATGCATTCAGTGTGTTATATCTTGCAGCTGTTAACAAACAGATTCCCAGTCGTCTATATGGGAAAGCGGGATTGACCGGACCATCGGGGCATTATGTCCACCTCTCTCTCTACCTCCTGAATCCCTAACAAAGGGTGAGGAAGAATACACTAACTAACTGCCGCGTCATTGGCCAACGC
>JAODAI010062449.1:0-12022 GCA_027575025.1 Scotoplanes globosa | reverse complement strand
CTAATAAACTGCTTATATTAATTAACATTGGCACGATATAATACAATACATCATATTATTTGATATTATATTCTAAGGATGAAAATAAAGTAGATTAAATAAATAAAAAAAAATAAAAAAATGCACTTCATACAGTAGTATATCATGTTACATTGTTGAATTTCACCGAAATACATTAAGTATTGCACTAAATGAGCTTATTTTTATGAATTTGAGCCTATTTGGTACATGTTGCATGATCCAAACTTGTATCCTTCCATTACCGCAATTTCCTTCTTAAACTATTTAGACCATGGGCGGTTAACTTGTTGTAATATATCTCAAAATACTTTGTTTTAATTTAACAAAATACATTGTTCAATACAAAAAATGCATTATCTGTGCAATTTTATATGCCTACATGGTACTTTGTCACTTGTTGTACATGCTAAATATGGGTAAACTTGTTAGCCTTCCATCACCGTCCTTCCGTTACCGAAGTTCAAAATAGACAAGTTTAACGAGATTCACGGAGTGTGTGAGAAATGTTCTGTAAGGTGAAAAAACATGTCTGTTTCACCGTCATTCCATTACAGGTCTTATTAATATGCATATGTCGTAAAAGAAACGTGGAAATAACCCATTATTTTTAATTGGCAGATTGTGATTATGCAGAGAGACTAGTGGCATTTGCTTAATGTAATTAATAAAGCTTTTACGATAATGTGTATTTTAATCATGACAAAAAAGGCCTTCCGTTACCGTGAAAATTCCGTGTACGAACCTCCAAGGTATTATAATCAAAATAAATATATTTCCTAACCAACCCTTAAAGCAGCCCCGTACCAAACATCAACTTGATCCGAATTACCGTTATTGAAATATCGTGTTCACAAGTCACGATGTTCTCAATAATCACTGCCCAATAATTAATAATTGTGAGAAACAAAAATGTTTAATGTTGACAATGGACTTTGTTACTACATGCTCACAGTTGTTTACCAATAGAGGGAAGCTGGATGTAATATAGCTAGATCGTAAGATAATTAAATTTACATATGATTAAAATGTGCAGACCGCGCAATAATTCGTTTACTGGTTTCGGAATTATAAGAAATTAACATTTTGTTTAACAAATAGTAAGAAATCACAATATTTGGTGCGTTTTCATGCATATTTCTGTGTTGTTTACCATTATGGCCCTAAAAGAGATTTCATACGAAAAATTGTATTTTCTTGTTTTTTACATTGATACCACATGGGACTCGAATAACGACTGAAATAAATAATGTGGCATACTTAAAGTCAGCATGTATCCAATGCATCATTGGGAATTAAAGAGTTAAAGCTTACAATTCTTCGTAATTTTCTGGAAGACTGCGACTGTTCTACTGAATTAAGAGTCGGGGTAAAGATTTGTAGTGTGGTTGCTATGGTAACGGGTTGGGGCTTTTGATCGGTTAAACATCATAACATACATAACCGGAGATACAATCAACCTACGGTTACCATCTTTGGGTAAGTGACATATGATATCGTTTCTCCCAAACGATGAAACCATATTTTTTAATTGGATGCCATGGTAACCATGAGCGAAACAATCATGTAATTTGTGGTTCCAGATCAGAAAGTAACATCAATATTGAACAAAACTCGTCATGGTTCAGTGAAGTCTTGGATAAGCCTATAGAACAAACGCAGCAAATTTCATGTTGATACCTTTTTCCTTGTTGAGAGAGGCTTGATATCGTAACAATACTCTTAATGATAAAACTGCATTCAAAATTGACTGTACATTTTGAAAAATAATATGAAGACATTTGCTATCATTTCTATTTAAATCACATTGAAGTTATTGATATTGTGATTAGTAAAGGAAGTTTTTACCATACCATTATTTTGTTAAATATGAATTAACCCTTAAACAACTATATGTGTATACCCATAATGCAGCGGCTATCCCTATTGCCTAACACTCGTAGAACACTAGCTTAGGCCTTATTTTTAATTTGGATCATTATCATGTTTCGCGATTGAAGATTGTACTATTCGTATTGGCCGATCGGCCAGTGAAGTAATAAAATCCGCTTCTATCAAACCGAAAACTGTCCACAGTAGCAAAGGCATGGACTACGAATCTGAGGTTACTACCGCGCCAACTAAGTACACATTCTAAAATTATATAAGCTCAAATATTTGCACATTTTAGCAGCATAATCGTAATAATTCGTAGTTGTAGTATTGAATATCTGTGATTTTTTTTGAGAATGTCCACGTATTCTCGAGAATTGCAACATAAAAATAAAAGTTATTTTATTTTGAAAATCATTTGGTTGCTGTGTAGATCAAATTACCTCCCCTGAAAATTGCATTTATACATAACACAGTGCATGCAAATGTACGATAGGTTGGGCAATCAGGCAGTCGGTACCGTAACGTAGGCTAGTCCTTTGTTAAAGACTACTCAAAATTATAATCCCGCCAACTTGACTAAGACCAAACTGTGTCATATTTTATAATGTTATTATTCATACTATCACTTGCCCTAAATATTGCAAATATATCTACAATACATTCAGTCAAAAAATACCATGAGTACTAATAAAATATAACTTAACCAATCTTGTTTAATATATTTGGGAGGAGCCACATCACATCTCTGAGCCCAATACAATTACTATTTCTGAGGGTGCGTTTTTTTCAATTGAAGAGGGAGTAGAAATGCAACTCGAAGATCGTTTCTTTTAGGTATTATTATCAATATTTGTGCAGAGTGGTTCAAAATTGATGCAAAATACACTCAAATATAACTAAATTCCATCACTAATGTAACTATAGTATTAATAAATCTGAAAAGAGTGTACGTTTTGTTTTAATATGGCGTCACAAAATGTCCACCTAAACCACATAATTAAGCTCCCAAGTCCTATGTGGCATAGATAGGCAGGGATAGTGATATGGTAATATTGTCAATGATGATTTGTTTTAATGTGAAGCATTATATATACATTGTTTTCGGAAGGAATTACTAAATCAATACGTGATTAATTGTTTACCAGTATATATATAGTAATAACATATTGCATTAGTACAACTTGCCATAGTATACAATAAAATACATGGTATGTGGCTTAACCGTAACCTTGATTATCAATACGTCTTCATACACTTTTCTTCCTAATTGTTCTGTTACTTATTCGTCTTGACTTACTAGTTTCACTTATTTTTTAATATCATTAAATAATTAATAATTATTTCGCTAAGACGTTTAGGAAAGATAATAAGTAATTTGTGACGCTAGTTGGAAGTTCAAAAATCCTATTTCCAGTCCGAATATATTAATTTCCGGTTTGGCTTGCTATTTTATGGGTAAATTTGAATGGGCTTAATGATGATTTGTTGAATATTTTTCGAAACCATATATATATAGTATAGGTATAGACCTATTAAAATACTTTCATAAAACGTAAACAAAATTTAAAAAATATACTTTGAATCGGTCGTGGTCACAATGGTGCTGAGTTGGATACTAGACTGGTATTCATGGTCCACCCGCTTAACCCCTACATTTTTTTCTAACTGAACAATTGATTGGTAAAGACGATTTTAGTGACCTGCTCGACGCCCGAGATGATTTGACTGATCCCACTATATCAAGTACCTCAAATGCAGTATGGAGATTACGGTAACAAAGGACCATGTCAACAGACTCAGACCTAGGTCTGACATATGTTTCGGATAAAACACATTTGACCTGCCATTTGCAACTGTACAAATATTACGTAAACTTTTTCATTGTTGGTGTACATCGAGTAAACAGAGGAATCAATTCAACTTCCGCATGACTCTGCATATCAGATACATCAGATAGTACATGGCTATGTGCATTATTAAAACTATAAGCTTTGTGGGTATTTTGCCGGATAGTTTCAGATGGCTTGTTTTGAGGTAAATATATTTTGATAAAATGATAATACAACACTCTTGAGAATGAGGTTAGTCATCCAACGAATCATCTGACTCCTCTGAATTATCTTAGTCAAAATCTAGCATGAGGGTATAATGTGTTTGAGAGTACTGCTGACGAAGACCCGGCAACCGAATATTGGCACGGAGTATATGTTCCTTTAACTTACCTCAGATCAGTCTGACAAGACATCTCAACATATATCTTAGACGAATTAAGTAACGGAATTACTTTAAAACAAACTTGGTTTATATGTAATAACCTGTTATGTGACTTCAGAAAATACATTCAAAAATAATTCAAAAATACATTATTTGAAGTGGAAATGTGACTGTTGCTTCCAGTATTATGATTGATAAAGTGAGGTGACAATTTAAAATAGTACTTAATATTCATTGTGATGTATACAATTAATTAGATATGGTGAATTTAAAATGTATGTGGCGATACCGCTCTCCTAAATTAAACAAAAAACATAAAAAGTGTATGGTAATGTATTGTCTTAAATTTATCGATTTCCTCAATTTTCATACAAATTTGTGACAGATAAATAACACATATTTATAATGCTTTATTAAAAAAATTAGCAAAATCCCTGTATCGCATGGTGGTACATGCTAATATCAGTTCAATCTGACTTAAGATTCTTGAGAAACGGTCACATCTTATTTCGTCAGTAATGTACGCCCGTTACTGAACAGGCCCATACATGGTGCGGATGTAATACACAATGCGCTTCTTCCCTTAGTAGCCATATATTATCAATGGCCCTATAGTGTCAACTTATGTTGACAGTTGGTACCTGATATGTCATATTAATGAGCAGCAGATATCGAATATGTTATATCAAGACCCACCCTTTCCAAATAAACAATACAATAATCATAATTGCCACATGGTCCAATATCAACTTAAGCCGATGTACGGTTATTTTCACAAATTATTACATGTACCATTTCTTGAGATTTTTGTATTAAGTACCAACCATTCATTAAATTTGGATGATATCACCGCCGAAAACGATGTATATGCTTATTCACAGCGCTGCGTCATAGGGTATCAGTTTTCCAACTTGAAATATAAATCAATTGCGAGGGCTTTTCCGCTACGACTGAATTTAGGATAGCCGTAGCCTATCCTGTATAAACAAGTTTATGAAAAAAGCCTAAATCAGTCATTATAATAAAATCAATAAGTTTTTTAGATAGTCCGTATACAAATATATGTACATAATGCGAACTTAATCTGAGTTATTGCTATTGATATACCACGTTTGTAAACAACAGCTTGGTGTTTCCTCAATAAGGAGTAATGAGGACATAGTATATAACTTACATGAAATTGACGCTGAACACATATATATTTCTTCACAGTGTCATAGGGTATCAGTTACTTCTCAAAATAGCATTGCACCAGCATATCAATATAGCTTAGGAATATTGGATGTAACGTTGTCAAAATCAATAGGCTTCCTAATCCAACCACAAATCAGCCATGTACCGAATATCAAGTAAAATGTATCTTAGTTAGTTGTTCACGACACAGTTGTCACACATACACTGGGTGAATGCAGATATGTATTGTTAAACAATATATACAAAATATGCACCATGCATAGTATTCCAATATAAATACATTTTCATGGATTCATTCATAATTATATTTTTCCATACACAGATACAATTACGTTGGGACCGACTTCCTCTGCAACGCCATTGGGTCAGTATATATTATTGTTCATGGAATATGTAGCTATAATGAAATAACCCAATCATAAATATATAGAGTGTGGGGGCCTGCACATATTTGCATATTGTGGTATAAAGGTATGCTATGATAATTATAAATTATTGATGAGCATAGTTGTAGTATTACCTAGTTTTCAATTTCATGGTGACAGCCAAAACGGCGGCCAAAATAGCTACCGAAAGGGAAACATTGTACATAATATCATATTTTACCGATACATTTCATAATAAATATAGGGAAAAAACACATCAACGTTGTTCTAGGACAACTGTGATGTGCAAGCTGGTTATGCTGATGATATATTAATATATATTAATATATAGCTACTATAAGTAACAACCACTGAACCCATTACATATATTGAAATTTTCACAAGTCACAGGCCTACTTGTATTATACAGCAACTATTTTGTATTATAGTGCATCTTTGAATTGTCCAATCGGAAAGCTTCAATAATCTCATTTCGTTCCAGTGCATATACTTGCCACCAACATAATGGTTAACTTGGCCATTTTATTCTATCACAGGAGAACAATAAGACTTAGAAGATCAATTGGTTTAGATTTAGACCATCTCGGTTTTGGCATTCCTGATCAAGTCCTCGATGTCTTTGGTGTCATGGTCGCTATTAAAGACAACATCTCTCATAACGAACTTGGTAATTACCACATATTGCAGTAGTTGAAAACGGGTCGACTTAGTATCTTGCAGGATGTGTTTTATCATATATCTTCCTGAACAAACCAGCTGTATCATCAGCTTTTGTATACCATGTTGTGTCATGACTTCCCCTATTGATCCCAAGTCGCTCTTCATGAATAAATTAGGTAATACCCTTATAATCTTGTGATGATCGGCAACTCAGACTGAAGGAGTATCTGAGTTATTTTTAGCCATATATATATATATAGGTCTAACGTGATGAGAGCGCGGAAATTACCACTATGAAATCACTATATTATAGTGGTGTAGTACGGTAGTTGTTCGGATCACCCTTGATGATTGAAAGAACCTCAATCAGGTACTTATCCTTGTATTCCGGTTAGTGTATTGACTTCGTGACACTATTTTGAGTTGTGATGATCGAACGCTGGGTTGCTATTCTTGAGACCTCTTCCTACCGTCTAATAATTTATCCTGGTAGTAGATTGGTGTGTCTTGATGTGGATCTGCTATTGGAATACCATTCAACCTTTTATCCACAAGCTTAACCCCCGCGATCCTTCTCATCCAATTACTTTCGCATACCTGGGTCGATGTTGCTGAACACCACACAGATCCACTATTCATACATGCTGGAATAACTCATGTACCCAAAATATTCCGTTGTAATTTATTTGAAATATTTCTATCTGATGTAACCCATCTACGTTTCTCCAGTCCATATTTCCCTACTGAATCATGTTACGCACCTCCCTACCCGACCGGCTTTATCCAGAAATCATCCCCCATACAAGCAAGACTATATATCTGATTAATATCTTTGCCTACACGCGTTATACCCAACTCCCGACGCTGTATACCCACTGATAAAACCTCCGTCTTATATAGGCTTATACGTAATCCATGTCTCGCATATAAATCCCACAATATCCTGCAACTCCTTCTTACTATCTATCCATAACTACTATATCGTTACCATATAGCATCTTCGTCAGTACATTTTGTGTACTGACTTTGATGCTAATTTCTTCCATTACCACAATGAAAATAAAAGGATTTAATGCCGCACTATCCTGATTGAGTCCAATATTAACCCCAAACTCTTCTGACACGTCCGAACCGACCAAAAACAACACCCTAACCATCAACATTCACTAAGGCACTCCACCATCCGGACTTTAGCTTCAGGGACACCCATCGACCTTAATGTATATATAACCAATTAATATAGGAACCGTATTATAGGTCTTCTCCAAATCCACAAAACCCTATGCCTAACTCCCTTCACCTCTAAATTATTTTCCACCAGCTGCCTAAATGAGAATAGCCCATCACTTGTCTCTCTTCCCCTCCGAAACTCCGGCTATTTTCTCCGATGTCCGTTTCAACTCTAGACCTAATTATATATTCACAGCCCTTTCAAGGAGCTTAAAAAACCTGCCCCAACAGTATGATACAGTGGTATTTTCCTGATGAATAACCCCCTGTTGCTTCCAAATAGGCACAATCACACTCTAAAGACTAAAGTGTTACATTAACCCTCGAAGAGTGCGAGGAGGGATAACACCTTCCAAAAGTGCTACTGAAGTGTTACACTTATGAAAGGAGTTATCCCTACTTGCACTCTTCGGGTACCAATATAACACTTATTTTTTAGAGTGCAGCCAGTATGCCAGCCAGTCCATTGGAATACATCCCTCCCTCAAACACATGTTGGTTAATATCCTTAGCTACGTCACTCCCAACTCCCTTGTAATACCAAAAAATCCACCCTCGTTTCGTCCAAATCCACAGCCTTGTCCTTCTTCATCATTTTCAGAGCACAATCCACCTCTAAACCGAAATATCACCCACCACACTATTACCCCCCACTGCGCTAGGTAAATCGAGATCGGCACCTCCTCACTGATTGTACAGCCAGAAGTAATTCCATCACACAGTAATTATCTTGTCCTTGTCGGTGATCACACTATCACCTGGATCCTTAACCACTCTGCCTCCCTTAATATATATACACACTCTTTCTCTATGTACCGTGCCATTGTATGGATAAGTTTGCTTCTGCTATCATCATCCAGCTGCTTATAATAGTGTATCTTCCATAACACACATTGCCTTTTCTATAACCCTCTATGACTGCCCTTTTTTCTACCCATAAAGGTGAAGCAAAGATCACTCCGGTTGAATCCCACAATCCTCGATATCTTCTAATTTATTCCAAACCAACCTCTTATCAGCCACCATATTTACGTTCTTCGTCCACCACATCTGGCTTTTCTGCCCCCCGTCTCTGCCCTCCACCACAGGAAAGAAGCAAGTATAAAAACCTTCAATCTTCTTGTACCCCATATACATGCTCATATAGCCCAGCACATATACGCGTCACCCTCACATTATATACCCTCACCTATAGCCACCATTTAATAACTTTTTAGCCCATTTCCACTACTACCTTCTGCTTCTGGGACCGCAATATAAATATGAGATGCTTATGCTGCGTGGCAAAATACCCCGGCTAAAACATTGCAGTCCTTAGCTCTCCCAAAATGCCCAATCATAACCACTTCCCTCACTACCTTACGTTCATGTAACCATAATACAAATATGAGAAGCTTATCAGTTGCGTGTTAAAATGCTCTATCGCTAAACCTTTACAGTCCGCAACTCTCTATAGTTGTTCATTCATTACCACCTTACCGTTTTTTTAAACCCCTCCTCTACGGTATTTTGTGACTGTATGGCTCTCTTTTTGAAGAAGGAACAAGCCACATCCATGTCATTACGAAGGTATAAATAATCCCTCGTATCCCGTCCATTGTTACCTACACATTATTCACCAATCCCTCTGAAACCAACATGATCTATAAAGTCCCCAGCAATACACAACATTATACACTCCTCCACCTGACCCATAATTCTCTCCAGTGCATCCAAAAGGGCAATCTTATCGGCTTCCACCCTCCTTGTTTGCGGACCATAATACAGAGATTATTAGTAAGTAGAAACCACATCAATATCATTATTCTCTCCCACCTCTCCAATCTTACCACTGCCCTGCCCTTCTCTGTTGAAATTAAAATATGCACCCAATTACTCTTCCCGTCCGCCCGCCACGAAACATTTTTTTTAATCACCCGGTGGCATCCTATGCCATTTCCACGCCTTCCCATCATCTCCACCACATCCATGCTCTTCCCTACCATATGACCAACATTTAAACTAGCTAACCGTGTTCGAATCCAGATTTCAGGTTCGTTTCAGGTTCTTTGCAAAAATTGTGAATTATGATTGTTACTTGAATTGTGGTCTACAATTACTCACCTCTCCGTCAGCCTTTGAGAAAATGGCCAAAGACTGATGTGCACTCGGATGTGGACGTATACATGGTCGTCCCTGTGTAGGATCACTCATACCTACCTCGACATATCTGGTCAATAACCTTATATGACAATCCATGATCACATCTGATACCGATAGTGTATCCTGTACGGGAGAACCCTTTTATGGTGTTTGCACATTACTTATCTAGACCCAGATCCAGATCCAGACTTCACATCGGGGTCGATGACGGTAAGTCGATCCCCATGATTTTGAAAGATTGCCACCGCTGCCTGGACAGGTGGTACGTCGAGTACCATGGACGTGGTAACCAAATTGTGGTCGTCCGTCAACATAATCATAGTTTGGAAAAATGCCTCCAGCGCTGTCCTGGCTGACCTACATGAACTTTGTATCGGAGTTGTCCTTATCCTATAGATTGTCGACCAATCAAGGATAGCATGCCTCATCCAGCGTGAAAAGTAGCCACACAGCGCTTGTCATGCACGGTGTGTGGTATTACACACGAGTTTCCCTTCTGATGGACTGCCGACCAACCCATATATCCCATGGAATGACCAAATTAAATTATTAATTATGTTGTGTATATATGGCCTGAAGGAATATTATTACGCAGATTTTTCGAACCCAGATAACAGACATTTCGACCAGGTGATCAGGTGGCCAGGTATTCAAACAACAATCAATCTAATGGAGGGGGATCGTAAAATTGCTACTTTCAATTGCCGAGGGATTAAAAACTCGCTGCATGACGTCATTGATCTTATACAGTTACACAATACTTGTTTTCTCTAAGAGCATTGGCTGGTTGACCAAGACCTTGCTTTTATTAATGAAATTGTACCTAGTTTCACTGCTTCTGGTGTTTCAGCGGTGGACACATCCGTTGAATTATTAAGAGGTATAACCTACGGTGGAGTTGCAGTTGTATGGAACAGCAAGAATGATTCATGCATTGAAATTGTTGACCTACATGATACTATACTTATGGGAGTTAAAGTTGTCATTGGTTGGCGCAAGTTTATGTTTATTTGCGATTATCTTCACGTGGATTCTCCCGAGAACACCATTGATTTCCAGTTATATCTTGGCAAGATTAACTCTATTATCCAAGAGTGTGATACCCCCGATATTTTTGTTGTTGGGGATTTTAATGCCCATGTTGGTAAATCATTTGGCAACGAACTCGTGCAATTCTGTGATGACAATAGTTTAATTATGGCTGATAGAGTTATTTGCCAAAATGAAGATATTTTCACTTATATTAGTGATATGCATGGGAGAACTTCGTTATTTGATCACTGCATTGCCTCTCACAGTGCATTTAAAAGTATCAAAAGTCCGGATTTTTTTAATCAGTTTATCTTTTCTGACCATTGGCCTATTAGCTTTGTGTATGCTATCAATGTATCACCTTATTCCTGTGGTGCGAGTGGTGGTCCCAGTGAGCAAGATTTCCATCCTACCTCTGTTCACTGGGATGAAACTAGCTCTCAATTATACAATTTAGCCAGTGAAAATTACGTGACTGATATTTACATTCCTGAAGACATATTTACTTGTGCTAAAATTGATTGTACTGCGTGCTATAATACAATTAATACATTATATGATGATATTATTAATGCTGTTATTTATGCTAAAAATTATACTATTTACCCTTGTACTAAAAAGAAAATCTCCAGAAATTGTGTTATTCCAAGCTGGAATAATTATTTCAAGGATCTTCACTCTAAAGCTAGAACTTGTTATCTTATTTGGTGTAAAAATAATAAAGTCAGGGTGGGTCATATTTATGATAAAATGCGACTTAGTCGTTCTAGGTTTAAATATGCGTTACGTAGATATAAGAAAAATGAAAATCAAACTAAAGCTGACAAACTGGCTGATAACCTCACGAGTAGCAACTGTAATGAATTTTGGTTAAATTTGAATCGTATTAATAACGTTCACATCGAGCTGCCTACGTCTGTCTGTGGGGTGTCCTGTGAGGACAATATTGTGAACATGTGGGCGGATCACTCTGCCGGGCTCCTTAGCTCTGTTCCTGTTAAGTATCATAGTAAATACCATGTTAACCAGGGTCCAGATTGATATGGCAATTACACAGAATAATATTGATTTTAGTATTGGCTTAAATGATATTAGTGATATTATCAACAGTCTTCATAATGGGAAAGCTTTGGATCCTGACGGTATTTCTGTGGAGTATCTAAAGTATGCGCACCCTCGCATTGTCTTTCTTATTAAGTTACTTATTTATTGTATCATACGTCATAGGTTTGGGTTTTTGCCAGAGGACATGACAAACGTTATTCTTGTTC
>JAODAI010062338.1:0-12023 GCA_027575025.1 Scotoplanes globosa | reverse complement strand
CCTAACTTTTGACAGTTTAGGAGCCAATTGGCTGGCGCCTAACTCTGAGAGTTTAGGAGCCAATGGCTCCTAAAATAAAAAAAAAAGCCATGTACAACGTTGCCTTACATAAATGTTGCGACCACGTAGCTCGATATTAACAACTTTTCCTGCGAAATATAAATAATCTTCTATATATTGGTCCTATATATATTGAACAAGACACAGTTCGTCGATCAATATCTGCCGTGCCATTAAATGTAAATCCATGGGTCACCGTCTCCCACCCCTGGCTGTTCAAGTATAGAGGTTCTGCAATCGGATTTCATTTCATTGGGGGGGGGGGGGTATAGCAGTATTTATAATATAAAACGATCTAGCCACCACTGCTGATTGGTAACTACACAAAAACACAAGACAGTGAACTAGACTCTATTTGCTGCTGAACTATACTCGGATAATGACCTTGTAGGCACAAGCCTAATCTTCAAAGGAGGTTTTAACGACTGCTCTGTTTATCTGGGGAGATAAGAAAGCTATGAATTTAGTAAAGGCTTGGGGACATTGATGATTGAGGGGAATTGGGCAAAGCTATAAGAAATTAATTCGATGTATCTCCAGGTAGGTGGTATTTTGCAGACAACGCCCTAATATAGTTGTTTGAAGGGCAATATTCGTTGAACTTATATTGGGCGTTCTAGATATGCATCAACGAACCGTCAACAACAAGTTGAACTCCTTGGAATATAAAGTAATGACAACAGTTTAGCTTACCATGTTTTATATCGTTTATTATGAAACAATAATATTGAAGTGAGCAGCAGCGAGGGGGGGGGGGGGGGAACTATTACAGTTTTGATTGATTAATATGTGTTTATCCGTTTTTATAGGCCTAATTGAACATTATAATAAGTTTATTTTTAAAATTGGATTGATTAATAGGCATATATGTCTTTCCGCTTCACTGGCTTATCCAAGGGGGGGTCGTGGCCCCTCCCAAAGGTGGTAAATTAATTATTAATTATTTTTACCGTGAAAAAATAATAAACTTTTGGTACGACACTGCAATCGGCCAGAATGTAAAACTTTTTAGTTAACTTGTACTTGAAACTTTTTAGTTAACTTATACTTGAATCGTTTTAGTTAACTAAGTCTTGTACTTGTAACCTTTTAGTTGACTTGTAGGTCTTCCTACTGAATCTACATTTTAGTCAACTCGGTACTGAATCTAATTTCTGATAAAATGTGTAGGCCTAGCTATATCCATATAATAGGCTACTCATCAAGTAAACGAATACTGGTTGTGTATACATTGTGGCAACAGGCCACCACCTACGCCACACACCCCCTGGAAGTAGGCATACTGTTAAATCCGTCGGAAACTGCTGTTTTCATCATAATATAGGGAAATTGAACTCTTCCCTACTGGTGAAAAAAGCTATCATGATGTAAATACAAAACATCGATGACCGTCACAAATTAAATTGTATTTTCTGGCGGTGGGACTGAGCCGCGCCACCGACAGCGTGATTCCTTCAGCCAATATCTAATAACATTATTTATCAGATTTATGTCCAATTTATAAAACACCGATGTAATAATAACACTAATTACGAACTCAATATATATAGGCCTTAGCTAGGGCAGCGCTGTGGTGTCTATTTTGTTCCAAACAATTATGATTAATGTACTGAACAAGTTGCTAGCAATACGACGACCTAGCAATAGTTATGGATAGTAAGCAGGAGTTGCAGGAGTTTCTGATAGAATTAGCGTATGAGCCTGGATAAGACAGAGGTCTTATCGGTGGGCAGGCAACGTCAGGAGTTGGGAATATCCCTTGCCGGCAAGGATATTAAGCAGAGGGATAGTTTTGCGTATCTGGGGGGAATGATTTCTGGGGATGGGCGATCTGACAAGGAGGTGCGTAAAAGGATCCAGTCGGGGGCTTTGGCTTGGAGTAATGTAGAGGGGGTTATGTCGGATATATAGACATATTTCTAAGAAACTAAAAGGGAATGTTTTGGGCACTTGTGTTATCCCTGCTTGTATTTACGGGCTTGAGACAGTGGCTCTGTCTGGAGCTCAACATTAACAGCAGCGTCTCCAAGTGTGCGAAAATAATTGGATGACAAAGACTGCGGGGGTTAAGCGGGTCGATAGGAGAAGGTTGGTTGATATTCGGGAGCAGATTGGGTTGAATATGAGCCTCACAGAGAGGGTGATAAGGGGTCGTATGAGGTGGGCAGGGCATGTCGTGCGTATGGATGAAGGGCGACTCCCAAAGATGGCATTGTCGCATAGGGAGGTTGGTAGAAGGGGTAGGGGGAGACCTCGTTTGAGATGGAAGGACTGCGTTGAGATGGATTATAGGAGAGCTAGAGGGGAAGGTGATTGGAGGGTTATGGCTACGGATAGAAAGAGGTGGAGGGCTTTGGCCAATGATGCAGCTGTCAGTTAGTATTTTCCGATCTTTTTATTTTGAGATCTTCCGTAATATAATATATATATATATATGATATATATATATTATATGATTTACAGATGTTGCAATATGTTGTGATGAAACAATAAATATGACGAATATATATATATATATATATATATATGATATATATATAGGCCTAACAATAATTGTAAAGTTCCTGTGTATAATATATATATATATATCATGATAATTATATATATATATTATATATGGGCACACGTCCAAACGAATGGGAGCCCATTCCCATTGCAATTTGAATGGGGTTTAAATGTTGATTTTTCATGGTATATGACTCAAATGAACAACAGCAACTTAACTCAACCAATCACCGTAACGGGAGTGCATATAGACTGGCCGAATTTATTATTATCCGAAATCGGTTAGTAAAAACGTATATAAACCTTGAATCGTTTTTGGATAGCCAGCCGTTTAAACAACGTCTCATGATCATAACGTTCACAAAACGCATAGGAAAAACGTACATGAAACATATTATTTGGACTTTTGTGAACATTTTCTAGACGTCCTCAAAGTACGAACATTACTGGAATTATTGGCTGCCAATTAAAAACGTTTTACAAACGTTATGAGAACGTATTTTAGGACGAAAACGTAAATCACCAATATAGAACCAACCGAAAAAAATTCCGGACGTAGTGTGCTAGCTAGCTGGGCAATCTTTCCAAGTACCCACAATGCATCACAACTACAAATATAGTACACAACAGGGTAAAATACATATTTTGGAAGTTTTTGTTGAACTTCGACACTTACAAATTATATAATATAGACCCATTGATATTTGCAGTACATGTTTGGGTTTGTTTCCTTTCATTGTTGGTCAATTTCATCTAAAGCACGTACGCGGTAACATGTATCTAAATGGTCAAATTACTGACAAAATTTTTGAATTTTCATAATTAGCGTGTCATCCAATACCTGCGTATACATTTATCGCACATTATTGTTGTAAGGTTTATCACCAATCTAAGATGAATTGATAATACCACAATTTGGCCTTCCAAAAGTGAATGTATAGTACCTATACCATTTGCCTTACTTCAGTATAGAATTGGAGTTCAAACAACTGTTATTGAAAGTATAGAGAGTAGTTAAGTTGCAATCTTTATGAGTTTTCAATTGTTTTTACATTGAAAGTAAGTTTCTGAGCTTCTATTTCTAGAAAAATATTCCACTGCATGGACAAAATGTAATGTGAGTTACCGTACGCGTAATGCGAGCATATTGAGTCATATACACCATACTTAAAAATGTTTCATATTATCTAATACTTCAATGAATACTTTAGCACAGTCAGACAGTTGGCTTCTCTCATATACACCCACAGTACACAATTGGCCAAAGCACTTTTAACAGTTTAAGATTTAGCTAAATATAATTTTGAAGTTGTGTCCATTTTGGGGGTTACCTTTTTCGGAAATGCGAGTTACGGGCCGATTTTCTGTGGAGCACTATAAAAAACGAAAATATATTCATCATTCATAATAATTTCAGAGAATACCCGTATATATGGTGAATATAATACCACAACAAAATTAACGCTCTATACACTCTTAAAACACTTGGGCTAATTTTAACCCAAAATTGAGGATAATATCAATATGACCAAGTTGTTTTTAGAGTGTATAATATGAGCCCATAACCAATCCATTGCACTTTGATTTCACAAATGCACGAAAAGGTATAATGCGAGTTACCGTGGAATCGCCCATATAACTTATTTTCGGCGACATAGAAACTGCCAACTACTGTATATACGCCACAATATAATATGTGTTACTGGTTAGTATGTTGAAATACAGTCAGAATACATTGATATGTTGAACATAGGCTACACACAGTGCATTCGACAGTCAAAACTATAACGGAAACAGGTTGCCTTAATAATATCCTCTAGGAAGTCCATGAACAGCCCAAAGTCTATGATATATACCATATTTGGAAATATATAATATAGTAATACGTACTACAGTAGGAACTATTATTTGTCACTGTACGGTTATATACGTTATATGTAATACGTATAATTGTATACCATACTATCTTACCTACTATATAGGCCTAAACTAAATTGTCAATTCGACAGTCAAAACTATAACGGAAACATGTTGCCTTAATAATATCCTATAGGAAGTCCATGAACAGCCCAAAGTCTATGATATATACCATATTTGGAAATATATAATATAGTAATACGTAGGCCTACTACAGTAGGAACTATTATCTGTCACTTTACGGTTATATACGTTATAGGTAATACGTATAATTGTATACCATACTATCTTACCTACTATAGAGCCCTAAACTAAATTGTCAATTTTGAGAAATTATTGGATTTCATTCATAATTTACTGCATTCATTCACCGGGATATGGCTGTGTGGTAACAAAGTGGTATGTACATACAATTATTATTGAAGTATCATGATACATTTATAGTAGTATTTTATATATCAATACAATACTATATGTCTATCATATGTTCACACCTTTATTATTGTTCAAGTACATTTACAGTACTTCCGTCATGTAGGCCTATGCTGCGCCTATAACGTTGGTAAACAGTTACTCGATCACATTCGACATTAGTAATATACTAACCAATACTATATGCCGTGCGGTGAGTGATTTGTTTCTAGTTATCGTTATAATAGGCATATATCATATGGAATGGGGGATGCAATAACACATTTGACAAAGGTGTGATCCCTCTAATCATCCCCAAATTTGCATAATTACACAAATCCACAATTTCAGTAATAATAGTTTTGTATATATATGCCTACCCTTGGTATATACATGACATAACTATGCATGCAAACTAATAACACTAGCATAGTGATATGCATAATGATAGTCGCATATTTGTATGTATATATATTATGTATAGGCCACCGCCATTAACAAAAATATGCATCAACAAATAGCTAGGCTAACACTTAAGTCAATGTATAGCCTAAACAAATCACAGAAATTTTCCTATTTTTGCACTTTCCATATGTTGTGAATATTTATAGTAATGACTTTAATGTACTATATTAGTAGTAGTAGTTTAAAAAAGCTGTTAAAATTTGAAGAAAAACTGTAAAAATCGGCAAAATAAAACGTTTTAGCGGTCATTTTGTTTTTTTGAATCACTGATTACGGGGTTATGATGTACATCTTAGACAATCGAAATGCAACAGCATGGATTACATCATATTCGTTTTTGGAAATAGCGGTGGCCTATACGTACATAATCTGCACATATACTAGTGTTATCCTTATTTGTACTCACCTGTACCCAGGGGCGCAATCAGGATTTTCTTGTAGGGGAAAAGTCAAACTTTTGTCCCCCATTTCACTATCTAAGCGAAGCGCCAATTCGTTTGGTACGGAGCGTACATAACATTTGTGGTCCTTCAAATGACCTTAGATGCAAAACGGTGATAGATTTTTCACCTATTTAGCAATATAATTCAAAGTGGCAAAGTGACCAATTCCAAAATATAAACGTGAGTCAATTAAGAATTCAACCCGTCGGATTTGTTATGCCACTGTCACTGACTGTGTGGAAATTATGAATATGTTTAATCCGGAAGCCATTCATGATCTGTGTATGCTATTTTTTGTTTATTATGTGCGACCCTACTAATCGGGTGCCTATCCGGGAGTTGCGTTTTTTTCTGGATTCAATGAGCATCTATATAGCACCCATGGCATAGCTACCCATTTATACTTAGCTATGGCGATGGTAACGACTGTGTTGTGGTTTGCCGGGGCCGACGTTCCTTGACAGTGGGGCGAGGCTCTTTCCATCGTTTCTCAAAAAATGGCCTACAACCTATTCAAATTGTACGCAAAAATGATTTATGGACGGATGGAAAAAAAAACTTAATAAAACGTCAATATCACAAATATAAACATAATTTCAGACAGCGTCGGGGGAAATATCCCTTTAACGGGGAAGAAATCTAATTGTTTTGGGACGTCTAGCACTCTGGAAATATTACTGAATTCGTCTGGAAATCCAAGCATGTATGTTGTAGCTTATTTTCCACCATGCAGTGTTATATAAACAAATATAAATAATGACCCGAAGGATTCATCTATTCTTTTCCGATGAGAGGGTCGGTACTACCCCCCCTCACACCAACGACACCCCACTGGCGCCGCCGTTGGATGGAGGAGGGTCGTCCTCCCTGTTGTTGGCTGGTCGGTTGTGTTTAATGGCTCATTTATAACCTTCCGGTTTAATAGCGCCGTCCTCTGATTTTTTTCCTAGTCGAGGACCACTGGATTGCTGACTATGCTCCAATACCATACGCTGAACATCAAGCGAGAAAGCAACATGTGGCAATTATTTTCAGTAATAATATTCTCATTTTTTGTCTCACGTTTGATTTTTGTCACCTTCCTCATCGTCCCCAAAATGTATGTGGGGTTTTTCTTCCCCCATCCACCCCGTTGACTACGACACTGTCTATGCCGCTTACTATAAATATAACAATTCCATGGTAATTACGCTATACTTGAGGGACTAAAGTTAAACTATTCATGTTGTTATTATAAAACAAGTCACACATACATGTGATATCCGGTACATTGTTTCTAGGAAAAAGTGATGAATGTGAAACAAAATACAGCTCAATTTGTAATATGTTCATAAAGATTTTCATTCCAATTTGGATATCAAAATAGTTGAATAAATAATATTACTTTAACACAGAAAAAAGGTGAGTACCTGATTCCTATATGTGTTTGTATGAGGGTCATGCTGGCTTCTCTTTCATAGACGGGTGGTAATGTAATATTATATGAAGATGTATATGAGGGTCGTGCTGGCTTCTCTTTCATAGAGTATACACAATCACGGAGATTCATATGAGGGTCATGCTGGCTTCTCCATCATAGACTAATCATAAAGTAATAGTACATTTTACAATATTAATTATGAAGATTTATATGGGGGTCATGCTGGCTTTTCCTTCATAGAGTAATGGTAATGTCCTATTACATCTTTGTTGAAAAATTACACAGATTTCATAGAGAAATGACAATATGATATTACATTTTAAACATAAAATCATGAAGATTCCTATGAGTGTAATTCTGGTTTCTCCTTCATAGGCGGATGCTAATGTAATATTGTATTTTATAAATTATGAAGATTTCTATGAGGGTCGTGCTGGCTTCTAGTTCATATACTAATGCCAGTGTACTTTTACATTATAAGGACAAATTCATGAATATTTATAGGAGGTTCATGCTGGATTATCCTTCATAGAGTAATGGTAATGTAATATTACATTCATTTTAAACGCAAAGTCATGCATATTTATATCAACAAACATTATCAATTATTAATGCTAGGATAGTAGAGGGTCTATACGAAGGTACAAAGGGTAGAGTTTTGATTGCTTCAATGATGTCAGAAGAGTTTGGGGTAACTATTGGGCTCAAACAGGGTAGGGCCATTAGTCCACTGATTTGTGTTATGGTAATGTATGTGATTAGCATAAAGGTCAGCACAAAGGACGTGCTACGAAAGCTGCTATATGCAGGCGACCTGGCAGTAGTTATGGACAGCAAACAGGAGTTACATGAGGTGTTAGTAGAATGTAAGGATGTATTTGAGAGTCATGTGTTACGTATGAGCCTGGATAATACAGAGGTGTTGTCAGTGGGTTTGCAGCGACAGGAGTTGGGTATTGCCCTAGCAGGAAGATATAGTAAGTACAGTGATATGTTTATATATATAGGGGGTATGATATATGGTGATGGACGGTCTGTTGGGGGAGGTGCGTAAGAGGATTCAGTCAGGGAATCTGGCCTGGATAAATAAAGAAGCGTTTGTGGTAGATAGGCACATTTCAAAGAAATTAAAAGGGAAGGTACTGGGTACATGTGTCATTCCAGCATGTATTTACGGGCTTGAGACCGTGGCCCTATATAATGTTCAGCAACATCGTCTTCAAGTGTGTGTAAATATTTGGATGAGAAGGATCGCGGGGGTTAAGCGGACGGAAAGGAGTAGGTTGGATGATATAGGGGGGTATTGGGATGCCTAGGACTCTTACACAAAGGGTGATACGGGTGAGAATGAGGTGGGCTGGTCATGTGGATCGCATGGGCGATGGGCGTCTTCCGGAAAGGATGATGTCGTACGTGGAAGTAGGCCGAAGGGGGAGGGGGAGGCCTGGTTTGAGATGGAAGGACTGTCTTGGGAGGAATTTTAAGAAGACTGGCGGGGTTGGAGATTGGAGGGTCGTGACTAGGAGTAGGGGGAGTTGGAGATATTTGGCCAATGATGGTGCAATTAGTTAGTGCAGTCTTTATCACCCATTGTTATGGATACTTGAGGTAGAGAGAGAGAGAGAGAACGGTAATGTTATATTATATTTGAAATTGAAAATTATGAAGATTTCTATGATGGTCATGGCTTCCCCATTATAGAGTAATGATAATGTAATATTATATTTGAAATGCGAAGTCAGGCATATTAGAAATTCATATCAGAAAATTCATTTCAGAAAATCATATCCGGAAATAGAGGGGTATCATCATCAATAGGGTATTAAAAAATAATCTATTAAAAATTAGAACATGACTAACATGTACAACTTTCTTGTTAAATATTAATATTACAAGTAACATGGACAAATAAATGGATTTTACAAATAATGGAATATAAATCAATATTAGTTGGGTTATTTTATGTAATTTTACAGCAAATACAGATATCTTCCTTGACTAATATCATCAAAGTAAGTGGAACAAGGACGCATTCGGCATCGCAGCTTCTCTCAATGTAGTTATATTAGGCTGTCAATATAGCATAACTTATAGAAATGTCTTGCTTGTCGATATAGTTCCCAAGCACAGTTCACAATTGATTAACCTGCAACTAGTTGGTGGTGGTGTATATAGTTCGCCTTCAATGAATAATCCCCATTCCTGAAACGTGAACGATTTCCTGCCTGGTATACCGCAGCCATGATAGCTGTAAGTGCTGTAAGTGGAAGGGCATGGTTGTGATTAACATGTAAATTAACATGTAAATGGGGTTCATTACCAAATGTACTAACGTTAGTCTTAAGACAAATATGTGATCATCCTTCCAGCCTATGTTCAAGTTTAAATTTAGTTTATATTATTGTACAACATAAAATTTAAATAACGATATAAGTATGCAAATAAATGAAGAGATGTGTACTACAGATAGGAGGAGGCATTACTAGCAATGGTTATCATGTGCCCTATGTACGATTAAGAATTCAGTGGAATACATAAAGACAAAACAATATCCACCCATTAAAAGAGATACCCGAACAATGCATCTCGCACGAATTATCATCCAATGCTCACCCAATTTAATGAAAAAGTTAGACAAATATTAATATATATGTATATAATACAATAATACTAATAAAATAGGTTTATAAAGCGCCAAAACACAAACTAATGGGTCTTGTTATTAGCCTTAAATACTAAGCATAATTGTATATTAAATTACCCTGTAATACTAATTCCATGTGCTTTATATAACCAATAAATTACAAAATGTTGGTAATAGTTTAGAGCACCACTTTTCAAAATTTGAAAATAAATGTTACGAGGATGAGATGTAAAAGTAAGCAGTAAAGATAATATGTAATAGTGCTATCAAGATTGTTCCATAACAATTGATTTTCTATTAAATTAGCTTTAATAAATTAAAGTACTGTACTTTTTGGTTTATTTTTTTATCTACTGTACTTTTGGGTACTTAGTGGCGATGATAACTAACTTACACATATTATTATACTTTAGTTAACATCTTACATGACAAAAACATAGGATATTAATTATTATTTTAACATCCATAATAATGAAGGCCTAGCCTACTGCACAATATTCCCAATAAACGTGAGAGAAAATTAAGACTACACACCTGCCAATATACTTCTCGAACTAAACTCCTCAGTAAATGAAGATATTAATTAAAAAATGGAGATTTTTTATCCAACATCGTGTAAAACAAGAGGTGTTGGAAGATATGTTTATTGGCAGAAACTAGACTACTTTTAGAATATTGGAGTGATTGGACTTTGTCTCTGATCAGATTTTGGTCCACCAATATAAGTTTAATTTTGAAATGTATACAACATAGTGGACACTACGCTGTTTGTAAATTGACTTTAAAAAAAATCAACATACCATCTTATTACACATTCGACTGGTCATACAATAAGTTCGATTAATTGAATTCCCACTATCTGACTATTATCCCTACAGCTATCATACTGCATCATTTATGTAGTCGTTGGTGTGTTTGAGTTGTTCAAAAATACATGACATATGACATGGACTAGGATAGTCGACAACTTTCTGTGTGAATTTTACCAACGGTCATTGACTATTTAATAATTGTGGTAATTATTCATATGTTTGCCGAAAATCGGGCTAGGTTGTAATGTGGGACAAAATGTTAAGAATGTTACTATAATTTCTAATGAAACAATCGCGATCCTACCCCGACACACTAACGTTAAAATATGAGGTCAACGGTTAAATATGTTTTTTCATAATTTAATATCATATTCTAGTAAATTTGACACCACGTAGGTATTTTTTGCAGGTAGTACATTCCAACTTATTTAAGTATAGTGGAATGTAGATAGATCTTCAAAACAAGGAGCGGTAATGATTTGGGGTAATCGACTTTTGTGGATTTGAGGGTCATCAAACGTCACTGATTTCAATACTCGCAGCAAAATCACTATATGGAAGAAAACATTGAACTTATTTGAAACTAGTATAACAAAGGTATTAAAGGGTAATGTCAACTTTTAGTATCACGACTTTCTACTTATGTGACAACATATCTGATAAACATTAACTAAACAAATTTAAAGAACATAGTAATGTTGGTATATAGGCCAATATGTATATGTATAGGGAAGAGGCTGAAGGAAATTACCTTTGTAGGGTGGCCGTCATTGCATGTCATTGAATATTCACTATGGTTAAGGAGTTGAAATCCTAATATTGCTTGTATTTGATAAAAGTGATTTTATTTATTTTTTGAAGAATAGGTATATATGTATTTAATATATGGTTGCGAAAAAGTATCAAAAATGAATCACTAAGCTCACTAAGAATATTTATCACGTGTCCAAACCGGACGTGCATCATTCAAACCGGAACATAGCACCAGGAACTGATGTAATTGAAGTTAATTGGAATTACAATATATATGTCCCTACGTTAGTCATAGTACTCTTATTTCTATTCAAGGACCATCCAATTCCTTTAATGTCACCGATAGCTTCACTTGTTCCTCTCCCAACATCATTTACGCTATCGTCTGTACTCGTTGCCATATTATATATATAGGATAAACTAAACGGAGATTGGCCTGTTGATTCCCCGTCGCTTCACATTTTAACTCCCCATCTAATTGTAATCTCACACATTTTTCGGTCACCGCTGCCATTAATTGTAGGGTTTCTAATATCGACCGTGTGGTCGCTGAAAACCGCATTATCTTTAAACTTGGCACTATCTCCCCAGCC
>JAODAI010062227.1:0-12023 GCA_027575025.1 Scotoplanes globosa | reverse complement strand
TCCATTTAATATCTTCAAATTTCGTTTATCATCCTATTATTTTACAACTAGTTTATTAGTTGTTTTTGACGAGTGCAGTCGTGAATACCCAAACCAGTAAGTTTTGGGGAGTCAATTGGGTGCGAGGTCCAAAGTATATTGTTCCAAGTATATACTGTAGGTGTTATCTTTGTTTAATATGGACCTTGGTTTAACACCAATCAACGTTATCAATCCATTGTTTATCCAGATATCATACGTACCCAGCCACCAGCAGACTGCCATAGGATTCACATGCCATCTGTTGACAGGCGTCTTTTCCGAGCAGCAAGATCACTGAGTATCGTGATCGGCCATTTTCCCAGCGCGAAGATGGTGTTGAAGTGGGCAACGTTTGCCGGCATTGCGGCGATACTTCGGGGATACCTGAGCCTCCCGTACTGGCAGGCCGCCGTCGGCGTGTTTGCGGTTTACTTAGCAACCGGAGGCTGGAAGTTTGCTCTGATAGTCCTAAAGACATTCCCGAGAGATGCAAGGTAAGTTTATTTGTGTATTTATGGCAACTGACAAAATAGTGTGGATGAACTTAGTAGTAGTACAGTACATGTAGTTGGTATTAAATCATAATGGAGTAATTTCCAATCAATTGCAACATTTATTAGAAGTTACTCAATTTGATTAGCAGATTTTAGATAATGTTCGAAATACCAAAAACTTTTAATTTGATTACAAGATTTCAGTTTATTTTACTGAACTGACAACTTTGTTATTTCAAATGGAATATGTTTGAAACAAGACACGTGTGTGAAAAATCTTATTTTCTGTGTTGTAAACTTGTAACTCAATAATTTTTACTGATATCGCGTTTTCGCTAATATTTATGCAGAATAAGCA
Organism: Scotoplanes globosa; assembly: GCA_027575025.1. NCBI lineage: Eukaryota > Metazoa > Echinodermata > Holothuroidea > Elasipodida > Elpidiidae > Scotoplanes > Scotoplanes globosa. Next base: position 11,150 of record JAODAI010062227.1, on the reverse strand, counting down.
GCACAGTACCCCAAAAAATAATCAAAGGAATAACATTTTTGGCCGAATTCAAGTGGAAAGAAAATGTTTGCAATAGCACCATATGGTAGCATGAATTGGATTGCAAACCCAACTTTTCATATGTGCTGTATGTTAGAACATACAGTATGCCTACAATGTATGACAGTGTCTACATGCCTACAATCTCTACCAATTCATAATCATCCATGTTACACGTTACCTAAAGTATATATACGGCATAAATACTAATTACAATTTCCCTACATCCCTCTCTCCAATGTACACACAAATGGTCCATTTGTAGCCAAGTTGTGATTATCATCGTTGAGTATTCAAATAATTTAATTGATAAGTCTTGATAGATAGGCCTACTATTTGGGATTTTAATATTTTTGTAGCATGGCCGGATGATGATTATATTCCAGTGGCTCTAACTGGTATATCAAAGGCTTTGGGTGGCTCAGATAACCACTGCGTTGAAAAGGGCCAGGACACCTATTCATTCATCTGTGATTGCCACAAGCGTATTAACACGTACTGATGAGAGAGGGCAGTAGACACATCTTCCCAGCTTCACAAAACATTGAAAATGATGGGTAACTGGCAGAGCCCTGATCAAAGGATAATGGAACTATCCAATGGCGGTGCTGGGGTGTCGACAAGACCATGGTAGCCCCCTGGTGCCATACATTGCATTATGTGAAGTAACCAACTGTTTGCATGTGCAGTTTGTATATCTATCTGTACAGTGAATACTGAATAGGACTCCTGGATGGAGTACCATTGCGGATACACTACGGTACCGGGTGTATGACATGATGGTAGCCTAAGCCATCCTAGAGAAAACTGAACTGATGAATTGATTACAGCATTCAGGATGCACTATGGTATTAGGTATCTGACGTTACGGTAGCCCCCTGGTGCCATACCTTACGCTCAGTGGAGTAGTCGGCATGGACAGTTCTCTATAGTCTGTAGAATAATGAACTGAACTGATGAATTGATTGCAGCGTTCAGGATGCACTATGGTCTTAGGTATCTGATGTTACGGTAGCCTCCTTGGGCCATACTTTGCGTTCAATGTAGTAGTCGGCATGGACAGTTCTCTATAGTCTGTAGAATAATGAACTGAACTGATGAATTGATTGCAGCGTTCAGAATGCAATATGGTATTAGGTATCTGACGTTACGGTAGCCTCCTTGGGCCATACTTTGCGCTCAGTGGAGTAGTCAGCATGGACAGTTCTGTATAGTCTGTAGAATAATGGACTGGACTCTTGAATTGATTGCAGCGTTACGGATGTACTACGGTGTCAGATGTTACCAGATGATGACGAGGAAGGAGGTAGCAAACCCTACCTAGATTGAATAGTGAGTGATGATGATTATTTTCCAGTGGCTCTAACTGGTCTATCAGCGGCTGTGGGTGGCTCATGTAACCTCTGCGTTGGAAGGGGACAGGAAACCAAAATCAATCAATATGTTGTTGTCTTTACTATGATTCCAGTGGTTCTAACTTGTATCAAAAGCTTTGTGTGGCTCATATAACCTCTGCATTGAAAGGAGCCAGGAAACATAATCAATAAGTCAAGGCTAATACTATTTTAATATGCATGACAAAATCCCATCTAAGTTCCCAGAATTCCAGCTCAATAGTTGCTGTGGAGACTCCGCTAAGTTGCATTCAACTGCCCAGCTTAACGGGATATAACTTTATTTCACACTCAACAATAGAGTCCCGATCAATCAACCAATCTCTGTGTATCTTGCTGTTATGTCTTTATGGCAGTGGTCACACTTCGGTGACTATGTCGGTTCATAATTAACCGTAATCCACTTGATTTATAATTAACATATCTGACACTGTGTTGAAGTGCCGTTTGGGAAATTATCTCTATTGTCTGATGGATTACCAACTGGTCCTCCAACAATCACTCAACTCTCACCAGTGGCTCCCAGTAGCTGTCATTGTGGCAGTGGCCACACACCAGTAGCTATGTCGGTTCACAGGCTAAACATGGTGAGGGGTGTCCATCAGATGAGGACATTAAATGGCGGTCCCGGGGCAGGACTACCTGTCCCGTTATTCTAGTCTGGCCATCTTTTCGCAAAGAGTAGAAAGTTATCCCGGATGGTCATTACTTTTATATGTTTGTATCGTTAGCAATGTGACTTGAATATAATTAATTTATCTGGCACGAATAGAACCTCGCCGTTGATGTGCCGGCAACGCATTATCTCTCCCTGTGTATCGAGGACCGTGAATATAATGGATAAATGCCTATTGCTGACTGGAGGTAAGGCCACATATATGACACCACTGTTTCTATCAGCCTATTTCTGAATAATTGAATCTTCATTGTGTCTTACGGTAGCCCAGTGTTAATAGTATAATGGAAGAATTTATATTTTACATTCAACAATTTCATGTCTTCTGGAATATTAATTAAACGGTGTCCGTTCATTTTCATAAATACGGATACTGTATAAATCACACTTTGTATTAAATACGGTTTGTTTTTGGCTTTTTCTAATTCTTGAGAAAGGGAGAGCTGTATTCTGAAAACCTATTGCTGTACAGCTTTTCAATAAGCAAGTGTTGTATTTTATTAGAGACTATTGAAGTTGTACAACTGTATCTACAATTCATGTAGTGTTTAAAAACTGATTGTTGAGATCACAGAAGGTTTGATTCCTAGTTAAACCTACCAATCTAATAATGTCTTTGCTTCCAAATTATGATGTGTGATGTGGGTTTATAATAATCGGTTGGAAAGATTATTTAATTTTACGACCCTAAGTGACCAAGCAGAACACAGCAATGGCTTAGGGTCACATCACATTGTGTGGTCATCCAAATCATAAATTTGAAGTCAATTTTATTTATTTTGTAATTATGAGAAAGACGTTTACATGGGAAAAATATGATTGCTCTAGGATGAAACCCCAGACTACTTGGTCAGACCCTGGATTCAAACCCTGGGCCTACCAATTGCAGAACTTCATCCTTTCTGCTGATGTGCCGTTAATTTATCTATCTCTCATAGCTTCTAGAGCCATCAACTGCTCAACCGCAGCACCTGTTAATTAATGAATGGCTGTATATTATGTAAGTAGGAAGTGACTTGCCGGTATTTCAATTGGGTCTGGGGACGTTTTATGTTATAGGGTCATGAGGTTGTAGCTAGATTCACTAAAGACTGAGTGTTGATGACTATATTCCAGAGGCTCTAACTGGTACACTACAGGCTTTGGTATGGCCCAGGAAACCCAATCAATTAATCAAATTGTTATATAAATATAATCAATTAATCAATAGTAGACAATTAGTTACAATACGGAGTGATGATGATTATATTCCAGTGGCTCTAACTGGTATGTTAAAGGCTTTGGGTGGCTCATATGACATTTGCGTTGAGAAGGGCCAGGAAACCTGATCAATTAATCAATAGTGGATCATTATTTACAATATGGAGTGATGACGTGTATATTTTGGAGGCTCTAACTGGTATATTAAAGGCTTTGGGTGGCTCTGCGTTGAGAAGGGCCAGGAAACATAATCAATAGTGGACAATTAGTTACAATATGGAGTGATGATGATTATATTCCAGTGACTCTAACTGGTATATTTAAGGCTTTGTGTGGCTCATATGACCTCATTGATGAAATGGGGCTGGTAACATAATCCATCAATCAAATTGTTAAATAAATATAGCTGTAATTACTCAGCCCTGTCATAAAAGTTTATAAAGATAGCTGTAATTACTCAGCTCTGTCATAAAAGTTTATAAACATAGCTGTAATTACTCAGCTCGGTCATAAAAGTTTATAAAGATAGCTGTAATTACTCAGCTCGGTCATAAAAGTTTGTGACTTTGTTGCAGCTTTCCATGGGTTTGTAAACTGTGTAAATCAGTGCCTGGTCTGAATTGCGGATACTAGATTATGGGGCAATGCTGACTATATGCTTGTGTCTTTAGCTGGTATACTGAAGGCTTTGCTTGACTCAATATAACCACAATGTTTAACCCCTTCACTGCTACACTGCTACACTGCTACACTGCATTATGCTAGTGGAACTCTTGTGTGCTCAATACAGCAACATAGTGTGTATATATTTATGTGACCCATCAGGCCTAATGTAGGCGGTCACCAACAAAAATGAAAATGCGTTTTAAGGCATGCTATTGATAAAAGCATCTTTATCTTTCGTTTGCTACACAATTTTCCTTAATCAGACAAAAAATATAAAATTATGGATATTTTAACTCGTGCTTTTTGGTGCATTTTGGAGAAGAAAAAAGTCAATAAAAATGACTTCATAATTTGCAAAATGTGTACTTTGTATACAACATTAATTAACAAATATGCCCTAAAATGTTACTTTCTGTGTTAAAATTTCAACCAAACATGTTGTTATTGAAACATAATAATATAACAATAACATGTATAAGAAAAACTGAAAAAAATATATTTTGTGGATTATTCCACTTTATTTGTCAATTTTAATGACTTTCATATTTGCTGACAAACGCCTACGTTTGGGGTGATGGGTCACATATGTGTGGCGGTGTCGGTACAGAGTGGACAAGTATGTGGCACCATATATACTGTATGGTGTACTGTATGGTGTTATGCACCGGTCAATTGTAATCCATCCCCCACTACCCGGGCATAGCGGGACAGTTTGCAACAGTTTAGCCGGGGACGTTGACAGTTTTGTGTCCCTGTTATGCATGGGGTGTTATGCATGGGGTCTTGGCGCCAGTTTATACGGGGATGTGCGCTATAATATTTGGGCCCAGGACTGTGACCCCGGTATTTGGGTCTGATTACAATTGATAGTGAATTAGTAGTGAACAGATTAAAGTGGACAAAGAAACTGATAATCAATAGATTAAATCCTATATATTAATGATGTAGTAATATTAACATGAAATGTAAGTCTTGTGTAAAGTAGCTGAACTATTTTATATTTTTATAGTGATGACACGTGTCCTGTGTTACTGAGTGGTGTAATACAGGCGTTGGGTCAATCTATGTCACCGTAGATATACAATGGGTACAGACAATATATATATATATTAATCAGTAAATTAATCAATCAATGTCTTTAGCGTCCTTCTTTGTTGTAATAATTCTTTGTCAAATATATGTTTTGTGATTCAATTTATTGTTTCTTCACAACATAGCAAATAATATATAATAATAAATAAATTAGCTACATTAGAGTAGCGATATTGAAATGTGAGAATGTTGTGAAAGGAAGTATTCTATAAAAAAACGAGAGGGCTTAGCAGAGTAGAACACTCGCCATTACATATATCATTAATATAATATTTAAACATATACATACAAACACAAACTTATGATGTTGCAGCTATAACTGTTACAGTTTCACCTATTTCAACTGTAGGCATATCATAGTAGCATTACTATTGTACTTTGTCAGGACTGTCTGAAGTGCCTTAGTGCATACTTTATTTGATTTAGGCGTTATATAGATTCCAATGATTGATTGATACGGATATGTCAGTGTATCATACAATTGTGAATCAGGTCTCGTCTGTGGTGTCCGAAGGATTTGTGAAGTGGGGGCCTTCACCGGGACCAACACTAGAGCCAACACTGGGGCCAATTTGTGAATCTCCCAGACTCTTATAATGGATCTGCACGAGCTTGAATCTGCCTTTATTTGTTGTGTGTTACAACCAATCGTTGTCTGTTAATCAGCCAATCATCAATAGTTACGCCGATGACATGGGTATTATATTATATTTTCTTCTAAAGCTTCTTTGTCACCTCTCAGCGGCCTCTATCAATGCATGTCTTACATGTTTGTGGTAGTCCCAGTACATGGCCTAGTCAACGAAGTCTACCAACCGGAACTACGCTCATGACATTATAATAACCTAAAACAACATACTACTAGATCCAGTTTTGGTGACAGGCTCTTCACATCTGCTGCCCCCTAAATGTGAAATTCACTTCACACAGATGATAAGCGTTCTCCCTCCATTGCATCTTTCAAGAGGCGTCCAAAAACTAACTTATTCAAGTGATTTCATCTTTGTTCAGCGCAGCGCCATCAACGGTTTGTACTCTGGATTTCAGCGCTATATAAATGTAACTATTATTATTTATTAATAAGTATAATGCTTCATATATATTTGTTTGCTCTCCTTGTGTAATTTATTGTATTAGTGCTTTGTTGGAAATTTTGGTTGACAACTTGATGTCTAGTTTGTTTTCTGAGTAGTTTTCTTTGAATGACATGATTGTTTATAGTGATTCTAAAGAGTGATACCTGTATCCGTTATATAATTATAATCATTTATATTACAAGAGGCTAAGAGGGGCCATAGACTAATCAATCAACCAAAGTAAGGAACATTGTGACATTGGTAGTTAGATAAATAATCCTACTTGAAAATGTATGTGGATCATCTCGTATTTATTGTGGCATATGCCTAGTATGTTTGTATAACACTAAACTATATAGTTATGTTAGTCTGGGATTTACATGATCTAGTACCGGGCCTGCATCTGAAGGTTGCGGTTTGATTATACAGTAATGTCATATCCAACATTATACTTTCATCTCTCATTTAAACTCAAATTTATGCAATCGACGCGGGACTGAAGTAGTTCAATAATTCAATATAATTTGTGAGATGTCTAAAACTATCTATGATAAACATTATGTGAATCTCAGTACTGCTGAGTTGTTTGGTAGACGCAATCCTTGGCAATCCATGTGGAACTGTTACCATAGTAGTTCAATATTTCAATATATGTTGTGAGGTCTATCTGTTAAAACATTCTATAAATCAGTCCGCTGTTTGGTATACATTTGAATTATGTCACGTGATGTAAATATTTTGATCAACGGCTAATCGTCGTCTGTTAATCCGCCAATCAGTAATGATTACGCTAATAGCAAGGATGTTTTTATATATTATAACACTGCTAAATTCGATGAAATGACATCACGTTCAGAACCTTTATTGTGTGATGAGTTTACCACCGGAGATCCCCTTGACAACGGTTATATATTAAGCAAGGTATAAACATAGACACATTAAGGTTGTCAAGCAGGGGGAATAATGAGGTGGTCACGTCATTATATTCCAGGGTGACTCTAACTGGTATACCAAAGGCGTTGTGTGGTCGTTGAAAAGGGCCAGGAAACCCAATCAATCAATCAATTGTCATCATCCCGCTGAAGGGGATTTTTCCACAAATTATTATACACTTGGCAAGCAATCAACTCTTTGACTTGGGAATAACTTATTTTTTCCAGAAATACAATTTTGAAAATTGTTACATGAGCAACATACACTGGTAGTACTCTGTACAAGTAACCATGGGCCGATCCAGGGGGAACCACGGGACGTGCAGCGCTACTATGTTTCCTTGCCAAAACTATAAAATGAATGCACATTTGTAATCTTTTTCAAAATGGTTGTGTACGAGATCTCTATATACAAACAACTTTGACTTGGATGATTGGAAAATAAATGGATTCGTGTATTTATTTCAGTGATAAAACAATCGATTTGACCTACGTATTTGAAGGTCAACATTTGGGCGTACAAACTCCATTTTTTTCAGGAGTAATTATAGTGACATTCTGATTATTTTGACACTAATTTCAACCAAGTCCCAATCTTTTTTGGCCAATTAGTTACTAATTTTACCCTAATTATTCATTTGCCAAAATGGCGTCTTGCCCACTCCCAAAACTGACCTTATTTTTTGGATAAATCTACACACCCATAACTACTAAAATCAGTTGAAATTTGCATCTTTAATTTTTTCTTAGATATATAAAAGCCCTTGCGTAAGTAAGACACCGTCTAAGCCCCGCAAGGGGAGTGACAAGACGTTAAACAACTTCATCGTGGCAAAATGACTAAAATGTGGATACTAATTTTACAGAAGTGGATACAGTGTCCGTGGATATGCCCTTGGGTAATTAACAATGTACATTATATAGCAGGTACATTGAGTAATCGTACTTTCCACATGGGGCATGATATGAATATGAAACAACATTGATTCGTGGATGTGTACGGTATTTATGAGTAGCACCAACGGGATGTGGTGCCATAATTTATCCGAGTGCGTGGCTTTGAATGAATGAATAGGTTTCCTGGCCCGTCTCAACGCAGTGGTTATATGAGCCACCCAAAGCCTTTGGTATACCAGTTAGAGCCACTGAAATATAAACATCATCACACCGGATTCAAACTCCTGACTTTAAGATCATAAATCCAACGCTCTATCAACTGAGCTAACCGGTCAGACTAAGGGATGTGGTGCCATAATTTAACCGAGTGGGTGGCTTTGCTTCCCCAGTGAATGCTAATCTAAATGATTCGACTGAAAGGGGGAAATATGATACCAAATCTTGAACATGTGAGCGCCGAAGGTGCAAAGTCTGTGGGAAAATGTTTAGAGAATTTTAGTTCATTCCTGGCATATCCTGTCGAAATCATGGACAAAAGATTATTTTGCCGACCTGAAAATCTGGCAAAACCCGAACTGTGTATAAGCGTGGATACAATATTTTGGTTGGGGTATTGAATTTGGCTTTCAAACATGAAACAAAAGTAGCATGAACATATTCAATTTATTGTAGAGAAGCTTTGACCCCGTCGCAGATTTTTTAGGAGCTGTTTGGGATTTTTCTCTACTGAATTTAGAAGTCCTCTATTATGTGTTTCCCGTTTCTCAGTGTTGACAAACTCATGATTGACGTTTAGCAGAAAAACTCATTTTTAGCTATCCGTGTGATACGAAGAACCACGTGGATATGTTAACGGATGTGGTATGGATATGCATGGGATTCAAATAAAGCCATTAAACCCCAGTAAGGGCGAGAATGGGTCACTTATATCCACAACCATTTGTCCTCATCCATGTTTTCAGGATAATTGTTAGTCCAAAGCCATATAGTATTCATATTTATCCTTCTTTTATATTTTTGGGGCACCAGCTTTGATAAGCATTATATGTTTTTTTCTGGTATCCATCGTAGTGTGCTTAATTATATATCACAAGTTGTAATATGTTTTTGTTGTATCATATGTGAATAATTCTGAACCGTAGTATTGCATAATATACCAATAATGAATGGTTTTGAGTTCAATGGTTAAAACTATTTTATCATGAGTTGAAAGATTGAAAGAAAGTACTTTTTTAATTGATATCGTGTGACACACAGTTGTCCAATCAAATGTCTAGAACATACTTGGGTGTTGTATAATACTATATAGCCTAGTTTGAATTATATTTTAATTTATTAAATTACGAATTACAAACTTTAATCAATCATTTCACCACCTAAATGTCCTACTGCCTATAAAATTGCGAATTAAGTTCCCCTACAGTAAAATTCAAGCAACTGTTAATAAACGCGTTGTTAAGGTCTAACCCTTGTTTCTGACTGTTTGATGAACAAATTAAGTATAGCTGTATTATAACAATAGACGAAAGTATACATATGCATTTATATATTAGTATATCGGATCACAATATGTCGGTATATGTGTGCAAAATATTCTGCTTCTTAATATGATTTATTTGTAATATATTATCAGTTGCTATTATATTTTAAGCTAAAGCTTATATCTAGGGTATGATATATAATATACTGTGATATAAATATTGGTTGAGATAATGTTTATGAAATTAGATTAAATGAAAACATGAAGTCCTTCAAACCTTAACTCTGATCATATGCAAAGTTTATACAAGAAATACGCTGGCAAATTTCAGTATTATAGAAAACTTACTAAGTAATATAACTTCCTGTTTTAGGGAAAAAATGATAGCCAAAATTATTTTGATATGATGGTAAGATATATGTTTATAGAAGGTGACCATGAAATCACGACTAATTACTATGGTATGCCATAATTGGTCTGCTTTAGTTTCACATAATATATGCAGTTTGAGCACTCTCTCGTGCGGTACAATGACACTTTTTAATTGCATGCGGTAAGTTTCCGGATTTGTAAAGTTTCGGTCTCATTATTATGTATTGTACCGAAGATCTCCAAAAGAGTAAAACAGTATATAATGTCTGCATATTGAATATATATATGTGTATATTTATATAATTAAAACCGGCGGTTATATCCGCTTCCAACGTTCATAATGTAAAAGAGTTGCGCTAATATATCCGCCATCCAAATTATAAGATAAATCATAGACTAAAAATAGAGAATGCGTGTGGTAATTTATTTACTTGACTTTGCTATTACCGTCGTAATATGCTTCATTTTACTACCTCTCAGTCTGCACTTGACGTAATTTCAACGAAATCAGCAGTATTATACTATTACTCATACCGGTGATCAAGGAGTATCTGTTTCTGATTGGGTGTAAACATTCTACGTCACGTGTGCGTCATGTCAATATTTATCTTGCAGCATGCAGAAGTTATATAAGTGCCGAAGTTAAAGTGCAGCCTCGATAAAGTATAACACCATCATCGGTGCCTGCAGAACAGTTGTTAGCGAACTGTTTGTTTTCCCTTGTTAATAGTTTGATATCTTGTTATGTATATATAAAGTATGCTAATGTAGAGTCCATACTCTACATGCTAATTAATCCATCACCTAATAGCACAACAGTTCCACATAACCCAAATCAACAATATAATATAACTATCTGTATATTTAAATATATATAGTTATATATCTACATCCCCCACAGAGACGATTGATGTGTAGCTGCATAGGCTATACCCGATAGTCTGGTGTCATGTCATTCAGTATATCCTTGATGGCTTCGAAGTGGGCCATTGCGGACTCTGAATCATCTGAATTGGCGACAGTTGCTGCGACCTCATCTGACACTTCACATAACTCCTGGCCGGTAGACATGGCCATTACCTGAAAATAAATAAAGACACAAAAGATGAAACGTAAATAATAAAACAACACGACGGTTAGATTTATTTCAACATTTAATGGCAGATTAACTTCGTTGGCCAGTGGCTATTATTCCCGAACTGCCGAAGGCCCTGTGACGCAACGAACATATGAGAGTGGCCAAGTGGTTAAATATCAGTGACAAATTATACCCAGGGTACATGTGTGGTAAATAGTCACAGTTGTTTAGTGATTGTTTAATCAAGA
>JAODAI010062226.1:0-17973 GCA_027575025.1 Scotoplanes globosa | reverse complement strand
TGTAGACATTAGGAGTATGATTTAATGATCGATTGATCTAGTGATTATATATTTCGACCTCACCTGAGGTCTTCTTCTTCTTTATTACTGAAGAAGACATGTATATATATATATAGAGAGAGAGAGAGAGAGAGCGTGGTTGGACCAATCTATCACTATTCGTAGAACGCAGGTTACAAGATGGCATATATGAATGAATCAATTCACCAATATATGGGGGCTGGTTAAATCTCAGCCCCAGTTAATCCGATACGTAATAGGAAGCCAATGCAAGTTACTAGATATTGGTGTTATGTCATTTCATCTAGGATAATTTAATATGATGTCCACCAACATAAATAATAGGAATTTGAATTGTAGTTTTAGTAAACTTGGAGCAAAAAACAATGAAACTTGTTTTGCCAATGTTAAGCTTTATCGTACGATCACTCATCCATTGACAAAGATCACATATGCAGCCTTCCATTTTTTGGAAAGCTGACTGAATATCACCTGCATCAAAGGAAACATATAACTGTCTGTCATATGATATTATCTAAATGTATATATATAATATATTGTACATGATATGGTACAAATAAATTTAATCCAATCAAATCAATTAAAATAAAAAACGTTTATCAATTTTAAACCCTCTCTAACATAGGTCATTTTAGTTATGTATGTTCCCTCAGATCTCAGTTAATGAAAACCCGAGTGTTTTTAATTTTTTGTATGTTTTTACCAAACAAAAATACATTTTTTTTTTTAGTATGCTACTTTTGTAATAATTACCTAATTAAAAAGTTAATATAGAAATTACACATTTTACACCATAGCCATAAATTACCTAAAAAAATCTTAAAATATAATGTCACTTCACTATAATATGAAATACAGATATACAATATATTTTGTGAACAAAAATGTTTTTTTTTTTAAACATATCATTTTGAAATCCAAATTACAGCTATACGAGGAATATTCGATATGTATGGAAATATTGTCAAATGTGTCGAAGACATCAAAGAAAGAAACGGTTAAAGAAAAAGTTCATACACCATTCACGAATTAAACTCAAGAAATATGTGTTATTTTTATAATAACGCATGACATTGTCTTGGGGTTATTCTCCAAATGATATTCGAATGTGGCTAACAAAATTGCGACCAATGGTATCGAATACAATATATATAATGGTATGAATTGCAGGTGCAATATATTTAACAGTCAATCTGCTATTTAGATTAGACTACCGATAAGGTCTATATTTGACGTAAAATTAATGAATTACATTAATTTCATGACGTGTGACAATACTTACTCTCATTATGTCCAATTCAGCTTGCTCCAATTTCTCCTTAACTGGTTTTAATTCATCTCTCGCATCATCTACCTCCTTTGTGACGTCATGTAATGGTCTCATCTGGTCAACACTTCTGGAATTCAACTCTAACATCGCCCTTTCATCCATTGCTTTGGAAAGTAACGTTAAATACGTAAAGTCAATAATATAGTGTTCATGTATACGCCATTACTCTTATGACATAATGTTAATTTCAAAAGATCAAATATGATGAAGCTCATCCCATGTTTTATATAGTTATACAGGTGGTACTTGAATATTGCAGATCGACAGATTCCCCCTCCCCTCACATAGATGTATGCCTAGTTATATTTATTGTATAGCAAATAGTTCACTTGAACAATACTAAATATAAATTACACTTACACATTAGATTATTATAATGTGACGTCAAGTTATAGGGGATGTCCATATCCAGGGCTTTGAAGGCATCTGATAGTTTAGTGACATCCATCTCACTGATAATTTGACGATCCTGTAGACATTGGAGCAGAGATCGGGAGGTATCATGTTGATCGATGTGTTGCGGTTTAAAGAATTCAACCAACTTATTGCGGTCATCATCTGGAATCGTACGAGATAACGTGGATAACAAGTTATCCAAGTTCAGGAAGTTGTAGTCATCCTACAAGAGATAAACATTTACAATTGTGGATTATAATTAAGTAGCTAATATGACCTCTTTGTCTAGTAGATCAATAATATAAAATACGTATTACTGGTCAAGGGTTACCCAGCCGTCTGCCTTGGGTTATCGACCAAGTGCAACCAGCGACAGTGTTATCTACCCATGAGTGCCTTATATATGATAACCGATGGTGGACCGTTCCTAACTTACACTGACAATGTTGGTGTTCACCTGTCCGGGGGATCTCAGCCGTGCAATATACGAATGACATGTTCTGTCGAAACAAATTCTTCGTTATGTTAATGTTTATGTTATTAGCTAATAATAACATTAGTAATCATCATTTCACATAATTTCTGCAAAATACCTAAAATTACACAAAATCTTACTTGAAATGTAATGAAGCTTCACTATAGCCAAATATAAAGAAACACGGAAGGTAAAAGCTATTATCAGGAAGATATTTCCGAACTGTTGTGGTTGAAAATGGCATTAATGTGATATTTTATTATTTTCTTATGTATTTCATCATTTTATTATTTTTCTATCTGAAAAGAAAAACAGATTTACATAATACACTAAATGTCAACCAATGTACAAGTAACCGTGTTACAACACCTTAAATATGTATTCACAAGCTTTAGTGTACAAACATATGTAATAATTCCACAATTTGTGTGTGTAAATGTCACGTGACACCTACATGGAATGTCCGATTTGGACGGGAATGGTGTCAAAATGTGTGCAAGACATGAATGAAAAAAGAACTATAAGAAAATAAATATAGGCCGAGAGGTTACTAATCCATCGGAAAATATCGAGGGTGTATAATGCCTCCGTATAAGTAATATAATTAGGGGTTAAACCTGTTCGTGTATACAATTTACTGTTCCTTTTATTTAATACATTATATACATGTTTGTTCTACTAACTTTGCATGAAATGTGTACCCGTATTCAATTTGCGGTTAAACGACGATAATATTGGTATAAGAAATAAATTTACTTATTGAAATAACCATATCAATAACACCAATGTGTCACTATAGCAGTAATATTACCAAACACATTAGAGGATAAAATATTCTACACAATACTGCAAACAGTCCAAATCGGCCATTCCATTCTCAAGTTATGAACGTTTGAAGTTGACTATTACAAGCCGAATGGGAGCTGCTATTTTGCTAAACTGGATACTTTAACAAGTCTAACCTGACGTCATACACGCACACTCAGAAGTTCAAATATAGCCTGGCATAGCTTTCAAATACGTTATCTCACAAAAATAAAGTCCCACAACGTTCTCTTAAAGGGGTATAAACTCCGAACCATAATCTCCTTTTCTAATCAATTAATCTTTTAGAGAATTTGATAGTCTGCAAGCTACCCTGGTGTAGATAGGACAATACAATTACGAGTCCCGTGCAGTATATTGTTCCATGCCTATGTGAGTTTTAATATATAATTTATAATAATAGCTACAACGAAAGTGATAAAACCAAGACAATAAATAATTATAACATATGATAAACATAAACATATGATTAAGTTTGTCAGAAAATAAAATCAAAACATATATTGTCCCTATAATATGATCTGGTAATATTTTAAGTAGAAAATGTATTGTTGTTCGTGGAGAGAAGTTAAAGAGATGACGTGACACTTTACATGTATGCTGCTGATATCCTCATCATGTGATGAGTGAGCTTAAGTCCATACTGTATGTCAGAATATGGACAATAAGTATGCATGGAACTGGAGGTTAAGGGAAATATTTTAGATATGAATTTTGTATTATCTGAGCTATTGCTTATTAATACATTTTGCAGCAACAATGCTGAAGGAGCGACGAAAAACAAATGGCATTTAAGATCGAATTACATCTTGTCTTGTCTTGTACGGTATACTATGCAAACACCAAACTGGTGGTTATCACTGCATAGGTGACAACACGCAATATACACAACTCTAAAGCGCTCTAAAAAACAACTCTATCATTATTGCAAAAATGCCCATTGGATGATGTGCCAGAGATATGTAAGTTATTCCAGTCGATTATAGTCCTGGGCCAAAAGGACCATTTGAAAGCGTATATGTTGTTAGAGACATGTCTGTAATTGATATCACTGTGCGAAGAAGATCTGGTGTGAGAGTAACTCTTCCTTTCTACAAAGTCAGGGATGGGTAGGGCCACTAACTCATTTGATAGAATTGTGGAACAGCTTCAGCTTCATTAAGGTACCTCTCACAAATACCCCAACCCCACAGGAAAAGATAGTCATTTGATGACAAGTTTTACTTACAGACAAGTACTTCTGGCAGTGATGGGATCAGGAAAACACGTCCCACCGTTGAGACAGTAATCAGCAGGACATATCTCTGCCAGGATAGACAGGAAAATAAAACAGTAATTAATAATATTATTTGGGGCATAAATACCCACTGGTATATGTCATCACCGAGCAGAGTTGGAATCACCGGACTTACTCTATCCACAGAGTTTAATTAAAAGGGAAAGTACTGGTTTACTCTATCCACAGAGTTTAATTAAAAGGGAAAGTACTGGGTACATGGTTATTCCAGCATGTATATACAGGCTTGAGACTGTGGATCTGTCTAATGCTCAGCAACAGCGTCTTCAAGTGTGTGAAAATAATTGGACGACAAGGATCGCGGGGGTTAAGCGGGCCGGAAAGGAGAAGGTTGGATGATATAAGGGAGGAGATTGGGATGCCTAGGAGTCTTACACAAAGGGTGATAAGGCGGCGATTGAGATGGGCTGGGCATGTGGAGCGCATGGACGTCTCCCGAAAAGGGCGATGTCACACATGGAAGTTGGTCGAAGGGGGAGGCCACGTTGGAGATGGAATGAATGAATGAATAAGTTTCCTAGCCCTTGTCAACGCAGTGGTTATATGAGCCACCCAAAGCCTTTGATATACCAGTTAGAGCCACTGGAATATAATCATCATCACTCCGGACTTTAACTCCCGACCTTACGATCATAAGTCCAACGCTCTATCAACTGAGCTAACCGGTCAGACATGGAGAAAAACAGGGGGAAAAAAAGGGGTGAGGGACAAGGGTGATCCTAGTGGTCAACCCTTGTTCCTCGCCCCCTTCCACAATGAAGGACACCAGAATATGTACCTATACGCTACTGTGTCGAGAGGGATTTTAAGAGGGCTGGTGGAGTTGGCGATTGGGAGGGTCAGGGCTAGGAGTAGGGCGAGTTGGAGAGCTTTGTCCAATGATGCTGCTGTTAGTTAGTGCATTCTTCCTCACCCCTTGTTAGGGATACATGAGGTAGAGAGAGAGAGAGATCTTGACGATATGTCTATGCCGTCTTACTTGAAATAACGTAATGATGATCTTTTGAGAGATAGAGTTAACCCGTCGGACTACCTCTCATTTACGTAATCTGATCAGTGTACGATCTGTATTAGTGACCCATCACATAAGTCAATATATCCCAGTGGTTAGAGCAACGGACTTGTGACTGTAAGGTCCCGGGTTCAAATCCCAGCACTGCTGGTGGTTATCTTGGGGTGTGTCCGTAGGCAAGGCACTTTATCTTAAGCTTCACACCGGTTCACATTGAAAGTGTAGACTAAGCTATGTATTTCATGCTTCGTGCTGAACCAGGGATGCTGGTGTCATCTAATGATGTACAGCTTCACACCGGTTCACATTGATAGTGTAGAATAAGCTACATATTTCATGATTCGTACTGAACCAGGGAGGCGATGCCATCTATTGATGTATAGCTTCACACCGGCTCACATTGAAAGTGAAGAATGAGCTATGTATTTCATGATTGGTGCTAAACCTGGGAGCTTGTGCCATCTAATGATGTACAGCTTCACACCGGTTGACATTGAAAGTGTAGAATAAGCTATGTATTTCATGCTTCGTGCTGAACCAGGGAGACCGGTGTCATCTAATGATGTACAGCTTCACACCGGTTCACATTGAAAGTGAAGAATAAGCAATGTATTTCATGATTCGTGCTGAACCAGGGAGGCCTGTGTCATCTAATGATGTACAGCTTCAAACCGGTTCACATTGGAAGTGTAGAATAAGCTATGTATTTCATGCTTCGTACTGAACCAGGAAGGCGGTATCATCTAATGATGTATAACTTCACACCGGTTGCCACTGAAAGTGTAGAATAAGCTATGTATTTCATGCTTCGTGCTGAACCAGGGCGCTGGTGTCATCTAATGATATACAGCTTCACACCGATTCACATTGAAAGTGAAGAATAAGCTATGTATTTCATGCTTCGACCTGAACCCGGGAGGCTGTGTCATATCTAATGATGTACAGCTTCACACTGGTTCACATTGAAAGTGAAGAATAAGCTATGTATTTCCGTGAGCCTCACGAAGGTAAAACAAAGAAGGTGTTAATTACCTGTACTTGGCTGTATATCCTGGAGGATGACGGCATCTATCGCCTCCTCTAATTGGCTGATACTAAACAGGGCGTTGACCTCGGATGCTGTTATCGGACTGGTCTTGAGGAAGTTGAGCACGTAGTGGACCAGGATGCTGCCCTGGGTCAGACTGACTATATTGGATCCGATGTAATTACTGTCGGAATAAATATCATCCAACTGCAAAGAAAATAAAGAAATTAATAAATAGTTTCCTGGCCCTTTTCAACGCAGATAGATATAAAGTTAACAGCAAATCAACCTAGAGGTTATATAATGCCAATCAAATGATATTGATAATACAATACTGAAACAGCTATTACAATACTATATTAAAACTAACAAAAGACAAACTAATTAATTCAAATATCCTAAATAATTAAAATAGTATAAAAATTCAAATGTAATCATAAATTTTAATTACACATAGATAATCTAGGATGCGATCATAACTAACATCTTGAAACAAGAGATACATTGAATTCACAGTAAAATAAGTTATCTGAGCCACCCAAAGCCTTTAATATACCAGTTAGAGCCACTGGAATTTAATCATCATTACTCCAGATTCACATTCCTGACCTTACGATCACAAGTCCAACCAATAACACAATTTTACAATAATGTACAATTCTGTAATAGTTGACAAAATTTGCCTAACAAATTATGTCACCAAACTGCCAAGCAATAAAAGAGGGAAACTTAGGGACCGAGGTAAGTATCTCCAGTTTTTCAGGCGTTAATTTTGAGATTAAAGAGTGAAAACCTAGAGTCAGGAACTGCATCCAGTGATAACAAAAGTTTGAAGTTATTTAACGTCTTGTCACTCCCCTGGCGGGCTTAAGACGGTGCCTTACTAACGCAAGGGCTTTACAGAAGCGGCATAGCCCTTTGAGACCGGATGCCCTTCCTGACGTCAATCTTTAACCCTACCAATGTCTAGATATGGAATTGGTCAAATAAGTGGAGCACTTAACAGTCTCATGAAACGAAACATAAAGGCAGTGGCGTTCTGCCTGACTGCACTATAATAGAGCAATTTATCTTTGTGTTGAATGAATGAATCGGTTTCCTGGCCCTTGTCAACGCAGTGGTTATATGAGCCACCCAAAGCCTTTGATATACCAGTTAGAGCCACTGGAATAAAATCATCATCACTCCAGATTACATTTTATTAGTATTCTTGTTACTATAAAGCCAGTAGGTCCGAAGAGGATCTAGATTAATATATAGTGACTACGCCTGTACCTCTTCTGTCCCATCCATGCTTAATACCCCGAAGTGACCTTCACCTAAACCAGATGATCAAGAAACAGAGACTAACACCTGCTATACAGGGAAATTAACAAATCCATTGCCATAAGTACAACTTCTTTGTTTCTTACCACCAGAAACACACACCGGAGGGCTTGCAATCTAAACTACCACTAACTTCAGCCTATAATCAATGCCATCAAGTACTCATTATATCCTCGCACCATTTTCGATTGGAACTCTCTTCCTGAGGCAGCCAGAAACTGTCTCCCAGTTTCCATCTTCAAATCTGTACTGGAAAAATTCAACCACTAAAGTTACCCATTTACAGCTGCATGCATATATCACACATTTCACACACACGAAACTATGTTTTCTGTGCGGGAAAACCTTTTTAGGATATTTATGCGGATCCAAATATATCGAAGTACCTACAGTACATGTAATCTGTATAGTTCAGTTGAACACTAAACTTCACTCATAAATCAAGTATAGCATGCAAGACATATAACAGTAAGTATTGCATACTGACATTTACTCTTTTGACATACGACTAGGTATGACGAGGAAGGCGTCACAAATTATGCCCCACCAGTTTTGGGCCCATTTCCCAACAAGGAAGTAGAAGTGAGGATTTGTGTTATAATATATAGTTTTTAATGATTTTGTTATTGAAATGTATAATTTATGTTTTATCAGCCTCTTATACCCCTTTCGGAGGATGAGCAGAGAATAAACTGAAACAGTATACCACAAAAATTGTATCTTGTAATCTCAATTCAATAAACGAACCCAAACAAATCCGAAATGAACCAGAGTGGACTCACAGTTTGCCAAGCAACCACTTTGCTGCTCACCCAATGTACCGCTCAGACATCGCAAATTATGAGGGCCATTGGTTGATTTCCTGGGCCTTTTCAACACAAAGGTCATATGAGCCACCCAAAGCCTTTGATATACCAGTTAGGGCCACAGGAACATAGATCATCGCCCCACGTCGAACCTCTGACACTGCACTCACAAGTCAAATGCTCTATCGTCTGAGCTACCTGGTCCAACTAAAAGATTGTTAACAACATTTGTTACAATTGTATACATCCTAAACGTCAATGTCTTACTACATCTGACTATTTATCAATGGTATGGAAATATTTCATGCAATAATCATACTTTAAATATGTAACATATGACATCAGGACAATTCTCCGGAAGACTTACCCCTTCAGGAGCGAATTACAACCCCCAGCAAGACATTCAATATTGATTTATTTCTCACTATCCAGGTGTATAAGTGGGAACCTGTGAAGTGTTGGTATGTCAACCGGGCACATTTATTGCAGCTTTTGGGCCTACGTACGTGTAGGTCAGACAATATCACCAATGACCAGGGGTGAGGTTTTGTTTTGGAAAACGCTATACAAAAAGAGTAATATTATTATTAGGCTACCCAGTATAAATGAAGACTAGGTTAGCCTGAATGATACTTACATTTGTTGCATCTGCGGATTTTGCATGAATGAAGATGCCTGGAGGAAAGACAAAAGTATATAGATCGATTGTATGTGGCAACATTAGAAAACACAAAATGCTAACCACTCTATAGACCGTACCCGTAACAAAATGAAGCCAACTGTTTATCGTCAAAAGTTCGTTTTTTGAAATTTATAACAGTATTCCACCAATCTCATCTGTGGTCATACAACGAAGAGCCATTTTTTCCGCATAAAAGGGGCGCACCTAATTCATGTAAAGTTGTGCGTGAACGCAATTAATGTGTATTTTCACGCAATAATGCATAGCGTACTACCGCGCGCGGCTCACATGTTCTCACGCTTTCTGATCGGCTTCATTTTTGATCCTTAGTTACCGTTAACATTCTCTGTTTTTCTGTTCTGTGGTGGCAACTCATTGTACCACCAGGAAACGTTTGATTGTAGACTACACAGGCTACCTGCTAGAAATACCTTTTGCATCAAGAGAGTAAGCTACATGTCATACTATTTCCGACTAATGTTAGCACCAGGGATTAGTTGCCCCGTTGTACTAACTATCAATCGAGAAAGCTACATATAGTACCATTTTAAATTAATTTTACTACCAAAGGATACATGCCCAGTTTTAGTTTGAAACACTAGTAGATCATTAACTACTGCAGGTTTATGCTTCAACTCACTATTACAGCATGGAACATTTCAAAATGAACTCGCCATAAAACGTGAAGCTATGTAGTTAGTCTCTCTTCCAACTTATTTTAACACCAAGGTTTAATTGCACTTCCCACAAGTTTTTCTTACTCGAAACATGGATTGCTGACTATTGTGAGTCTATGCTCCAAGCAATCCTGCAATCTTACACAAAGGGACATTAGATTCTAGTAGACTATGTCAGAATCCCTTTATTACACTCACCATCAAGCAAGAAAGCTAGTGTACTACTATTTTCAACTCATTCAACACCAAGGTTTAATTGCGCCGCAGACAAGCTTTTTCCTATACGGAACACCACATACTGTATGTTTATGCGGCAATTCAAGTTTTACACCAAGGTACATTTGATTGTTTAAATCCCTTTTAATAGCAGTCACTATCGAGTCAAGTAGCTACTTCTTGCACTATTTCCAACTCAATAACACAAAAGGAAGGTGGAAATTTACCTCGAACTAAGGTTGTGACTAAATAAAGGGAAATCGGTTTTAAAACGTTCATAATTTATTTTTCAATACAAATTTTGTTGCAATATTTTTACGCAAATTCTTTGATCGATCACAACTTCATTCATCAGCGAAATAAATATCCAAGAACTTCATTCATCGGTGAATAAGCATCACTGGTTTAATCTCAGCTTTCTTCAGGTGAGGTCGACATGCTCGGGGGAGAATATATTCCGTACATATGATTTATCCATGAAGCCAACCCTGCTGTTGGTAATATAGGCACTTCAGCCGAGTGGAACAATCACCACACATATTCATCATGCGCAACTCTGAATTAGCGTCCGCCAATTTTGTATGAGGGCTGTAGCCTGTTCATCCACCAACAAAGCTTTCTATGGCTTCTGTGGTATCCCCTCAGCCTTACCATACTATATGCTTCTGTTCTAGTTAAGAGGCATCTTTATCAAGATAACTGTGTCTACATTCATTGTATCTTAATTATCTTCTACATTTGTAATATGTGCACTATGCTTTATTGTGCATCTATAATTTGTATTGACATGGTTGAAATATAATTCTTGAAATTAATTGATATTTTGAAGGTGTTTTTAAAATTGGAAAACGAGAGTGTTCATTTTCATGTAAAACTTAAATGACAATGACCAGAAATCATGCATGTATTATAGTATATGGTTCAAAGTTACATCAATAATGTTGTCCAATCATTGGTTTTAAATTCCTAAATGGTAATTGCAATTATAACGGTCATAATTTTCTACTTCAATAACAATGCAATGAAAAATAACTTTTTTTAGTTATTGTAAACAGGTTTATGCACATTAATATATTTGTAACAGCGCCATTACTTATCTGAATTTTGACAAAACTCAATTGAACCCAATTTCCCCATTTTGTTCAAAAACTTCTTTCATGATAATTAACGAATTGGAAAGCAAACAGGTTGAAAATGGTTAAATATGAAAAATTATATTTTGACAAAAACTACATAAATTTGATTGAATATGCATTTATCTCAAAATAAAAATTGCTGACAATACCCGTTTTGCCGTTTGTTACATATTTTTTACTCACCTCAGTAATAGATATTTGTAACCTTAGATAAATTACACTTTGGAAGCAGTACTATTCGGATTGGCCGATCGGATTGGCCGATCGGATCGGCCAATGAAGAACCATTAATGGGCTTCAATGGGCTTCAATGCAAGCCTCTGCGATCAATTGGTTAAATTAGAATACCTGTATTTGGAATATGAGATTGCGTTGCCTATAATTTCGGTATTTTTATTATGTTCAAGAATTGGGATTATTGGCAGGAA
This sequence comes from Scotoplanes globosa, assembly GCA_027575025.1. Taxonomy (NCBI): domain Eukaryota; kingdom Metazoa; phylum Echinodermata; class Holothuroidea; order Elasipodida; family Elpidiidae; genus Scotoplanes; species Scotoplanes globosa. Next base: position 6,319 of record JAODAI010062226.1, on the reverse strand, counting down.
GAGTAATGAATAGTACATACAATTTTTGTCTTAAAATATTCACAAAATGCAATATTAATTAGAAATCAAAACAATGTTAATTTGAATTCAGGAACAATTCAGCGTAGAATCGTTCGTTCATGAATTATTTTCAGACTGTGCCTAAAATGCTTAGAATTGAATGCCAAATATACTAAAGTGGAACTAAATTGCACGACTGTTCTAATTTAGAACATCAAAAATTCAGAATTGTGTACTTCATTTGTTTTAAAATGCTGTTATTCAATATAGAGTAGGCGGTGTATAACCACAAAACTCAAGCAGTCCCACGTGGCCAATAGAGGAGGATTCACGATATGGTAGTAGTTTCAAAGGGACATAATTGTAATAAAGCTTCGCTGAATTGTAATTCATGAAATATTAATTTTGACCATTGTACCAAAATTATTTGTTGTTTGCATATACTGTACTACAATTGATTGATTAATGGATATTTTCTGGCCCTTTTCAATGGTTATGGTTTTCAAGGGTCATATGAGCCACCAAAACCCATTGATATACCAATGGCATATAGTCAACATCACGCTGTATTTGAACTCCTGACCTTGCGATTATAGGTTTAACGCTCCATTCAGCTAACTGAGATGGGTTGCCAACGATAAAATAACAAATACAGATTAATACATGCACTGACCATGTTCATGAGTGCTGGATTTGACATCAATGAGTTGAGATCGAGACCTCCCAGGCTGGGACTTAGGTTACCAAAGTCCATGCCACCGGGAGGACCGGCAGGGGCAGTGCCATCCTCTCCCTGCATGGGAAAACAATACAAAATACAATAAATAACATAGACATGTCGGACATTGTATACGTTTTAGGGTTCAAAATTAGCAGAGGTCCGTGAGTCGGCAAAGAAAACTTGCCAAATGAAATTATTACTCCCAGATAGGGGGAAATAAAAGGAAAAGTTCCCCAATGAATTTACTACTCCCAGACGAGGTGGGAGAGGTATGTAGCGGGACCCTCCTCTCCTGGTTTGGAGTTTACAGCCTGGCCTTGACTACTAAATATAAGGGCTAAATAAGTTTATCAGGGAGATATTGGTTGATTGGTTGTATTAAACGGCTAATTTGTAACATTGCGTCCTAATATCTCCGTCCTCAACTTTTTTTACAAATCGAGGGTCACTGGATTGTTCACCATGCTCCGATTTCCTACGCTGAACATTAGGCGAGAAGATAACATTTTAAAGTCTGGTATTACCGGACTTCCAGTGGTCTCAAACCCACACCATTATCCAGTCCCCCAACTTGCAACAATAATAATAATGCGCCTGTATCCAATAAGAGAGAGAGAGAGATAATTTCTTAACGGCACATAACAGCAAGGTTATATTAGTGCCAGATATGTTAATTATATTCAAATTGCAATGTCTATGATACAAACAAATAAAAGGAATGACCACCTGGGATAACTCCCCACTCTTTGCGAAAAGATGGTCAGACTAGAATAACGAGACAGGGAGTCCTGGCCCCGAGACCACCATTTAGCGTCCTCGTCCGCTGGACTCCCGCCCCTTACCAGATTTAGCCTATGAACAGACATAGTTACCGGGGTGTGACCACTGCCATAAAGACAGCTACTGAGAGCCACTGGTGACAGTTGAGTGATTGTGGAGGACCAGTTGGTAATCCATCCGACAAGAGAGATAATTTTGTAACGGCACTTCAACACCGAGGTTATATAGTGCCAGATAGGTTAATTGTAAATCAAGTGGATTGCGGTCTACGACAATAAGGTACAACCCCTCACACAAACCCCAAGACACCCCGGTAATAAAGATGCTCGAGGCGCAGTGACAGAACAGTGCAACAATTAAATCTTTAAAATCAAATGAGTTTCTAGTGCAGATATGAATGATAATAGAGATGGTGGTATCTTGATATTTGACGAGCTGGTGAATAAGGGTGTAGTACACTTGACAGGTATGTTGGGAGAGAGAAAGATGTAATTGCTTAAGGCAGGTTACATAGATACATGGTCCACTTAGCTCCCATCATTATTATTTTTATTTGATGTTTTATTCAGTGAAAAGCTTATTCTACCACCTTCAGCTGCCAGTTATTGAAATTGTGTTGATTGGTCAATACGGTATCACATGATTGCAGGTTATTCTAGTTATTCAGGTTATTCTGAAACATACCGTCAGTTATTTAATTAATAATTAGTACACGGTTTTCAATAATATTTAACACCAGCAAAGCACAGTTTCCATACGAATCCTAAGCTACACTCTAATCAATATTACCTAGACACAGATAAGCAGAAAGGTTGTCTATTGTTGTCAGGCTATTGTTGGCCTTTGTCTTCACCTTTGCGTTTTCTATTCAGGTATGACATTCTTTACAAATACAAACAATAGGCCCACCTGGCCAAACTTATTCATTCATTAATTTTTGAGCCACTGTTGAAGGAGACTACTATGCAAAGTGGTTTAATCAGCCAATCATCAATGATATACTAGTAAATTTTGTCAAATAACGGGACTTGGCTCCGCCTCGCCCATTAATTGACAAACATTTAGAGTCTCAACGGTTAACAATAGTCACCCAACTGCAGTCTATTCCTTAGTTCTACTACCACCTTGTTATCATTTGAAATAAGCAAACGGATAACTTTTGATTTAACAAAAATATGAGGTTGAAAATTTGTCCATACAGTACAGTTAATCATACATATTGTTGTATTCATACTGTTATTTTGAAGATTTTTTTTAAGAAAGCATATTATAACATATATATCATGTTGTGGTAGCATGTGAATATGTTATTAAACTTGCAATTAAGATGAATCATCTAACAATCTTTGGGGGTTTAGGTGTAATTCTATGCATACTGATGTAAAAATGGACAGACATATTATGTACAATATGTGCACATTTACAACAAGATAAATGTGTCTTTTTAATTATGTTCTATATGAGAATGTGTGCACATTTACAACAAGATAAATGTGTCTTTTTACTTTCTGTTCTATATGATAATGTGTGCACATTTACAACAAGATAAATGTGTCTTTTTACTTTCTGTTCTGACTTTTAATACTATACAGCCTACTAAAAATAACTGAAATTCACCATTCCCCTTAGAAGGGTACCCTCCCCCACATCTAGACAAGTACCCCGACTGCATACCTGTAGTGATGGGTCATTTAATTTCTGTTCTGCTATCCGTAAGTTGATCTGGTAGCTTTCGTTGCTCGGGTCCACCTCGCACGCTCTACTGTACGCCTCCTGGGCTTTCTTAAAGTCTTTTAATCCGGTGTATGCCAACCTGAGGAAGATAAGAATTGTAAATACGGAAGACAACACATGCAACGTACCATAGGAATACAAATTGCTATCTATTTAGGGCCATTGATTTTCCGTTATTTAAGAAATCAAATTCCATTTGAGGGGTTTGTGAATTCCTTTTTCCGTTTTGGAGTTTGTGAATTACCATTTTTTCTGTTTTTAGGTAAAACACAGTAAAAAAATCAACAAAAATATTTGGATTTTGTTTTTCCCTGTTTTTTTTTTACCATCAAAATACACTATACTTATGACAAAAACTTAACATTTTTTTGGTCCTAAATGTACAAATATTGTCTCCACTTACTGATAACAGATATGATTTGTGTAAATGAACATCAAATAGATGCTAATTATGTGCTTTAATGCATTATTTTGAAATTCCATGAATTTCCGCAAAGCTAAGAGAATTCCACAAATAACCTCAATTTTTCACGATCGCGGAAAATCGGTGGCCCTACATATTAGTATTGATAATTATAATTAACTACACCAAATTAATTTTATCTTCTTTTAAAATAACTAACCTGTTATATAATAATATAATATTTGATTTGTATAGCACCCTATGCATACAATGATACTGAAAGGTGCTTCAAAATCATTACCCTGGTCGGCGGTGACTTGTCAAACCTATAGCTCACCTATGTGCACTTTGTAAACAGTTAATTCCCGACACAATATTTAGTGCCACAAGAACATGGCCACTGGGGTGGTTACCTGTAGGAGCGGTCACATAACGGCACATCACTATAAACACAAATCACCTAGGCGAAGAGAAGCAATCAACATAAAGTGCCTTGCCCAAGGATACATGTCAAGATAACCAACAGGAGCGTTGGGATTTGAACCCGCGATCCCACGATCACGTGCCCGTTGTCCTAACCACTTTGCCATCTTATCTTGACTTAGCCATTGGCCTTTCAACATACAAAACCCTGTATGACCTTGGATAAGTGGATTGATATGTCCTCACTTGATTAAAGCTGTAATGCTGTTTATAAATTAAAACTTATTATCTAACAATGCTATTATAATAATAATAATCAATATTCATATAGCGCTCTATGCATAGCCTAACCCTAACCCGCACCTACCTGCAATTACTTTCTGTATATACCGGCGTACCGCCGGCGAATATCGCGCGGCGAACGATAAACGAGCGTGAAGAAAAATAGTTGATGCGTGATGTTTTATTGCACAAAAATGATTGTATGGTTTTCTATACGCGCATTCCTAGTCCGATCCAGTCAATGTTTTTCTGTTCTGTTGTATTCAGAGCAGAGTGCTGGCATCAGCGCACCACGCCTTTGTTGTATGAGCACTATAAGATCTAGGTATTCGTGTATCAATGTGTCTGATATGGATATACGCTTGGAGGGTAAAAATGTGCTTTGGATGATAAAATTTGCGCTTCATTTGTTAAGCGTGCGGTCTTATGCCCATATGATTGCACGCTCAAGAAATGAAGCCAAGTTTTCACTAAACGCGATGTCACTCGTCACACAGCCGTTGAATAGTATTAACGATTATCAGGGTAGTGCGAATAGTAAATGCTATTCAACGGTAGGTCGTGGGTTAGTGGATTTCTAATTCATGTCATGTGACACACAATTGTCCAATCAATTATCTAGAATAATTTTGAAACCCGTCATTGACCCATTACTTACCCCAGTCGTCCGTATGCTTTACTATAATTTGGATCTATGCTCAGTGCCTTCTGGCAGTCTTCCACCGCCCGCTGGTAATTGTTTGTCTTGTTGAATGCTGCCGCCCGGTTGCTGTAGTACACAGAGTTGGATTTGTTGAATGAGATGGCCTGTGAATACAGCTCGATGGCTTCCGTGAAACGGCCCTGTTTCATCAGGTCGTTACCTGCAGACAAGTTGTAATAGATTGATTGTTTTTTACCTGCAGAGAAGATGTACGTCAGATTGATTAACGGCAGATGGGCCTAACGAAGTCGGTAATTATTTTGTTTCGTTGAATGCTGCCGCCCTGTTGCTGTAGTTCGTCTACCGTAGCAGCGGCTCCCGATTGGAACAAACTCCTCCAAACCATTCGTACTTGGGAGAACGTGTCTTACTTTATTAAGTCGCTTTTAAAATACTTACTAAGGAAGTCGGTAATTGTTTTGTCTCCTTGAATGCTGCCGCCCTGTTGCTGTAGTTCGTTTATCGTAGCGGCGGCTACCAATTATGTATACAGTGTGGATACACCGAGTATATGTACGCGGTCAGCACAGAACCACAAGTAGGTGACCGCGTATATGTACGCGGTTAGCAGTGAACGGCATAAAAGAACCTGTGTTTGAATCAAAGTTACTCGGAACTCCTATTAGGCACAGAAAGATGTTATGTTAAGTGTTTTAGTGAGATTGTCGAACAACAAAATATAATGATGCACAAATAAATTCTGAAAGTTTCTTTATGCGCACTTATTATCAGCCATTATGTACTTTGTAGATTTATTCTAAGAAAACAGCAAGGGGGATGACTAAAATACCGATGTTTATTCTACGATCACAAGTTCACAATAATGTATTTCACAAATATTCTCATAACAAGGGTCGTGGTTGTGAGATGTGTTCTCATCAATAAAATGGTTTTGAATTTGATCATTAGGCGGAGTGACGTTTTATATTAATTGACTATTGAGTTTGTACTTAACCAATATTGTTTAAAATCTAGCAATAATCATCCAACTGTTGTCTAAGTTCCTTATATATTTTACGCATAAATTGAACAATATATACATCTTAACACATTGAGTTTTACAGGATATTTTCAGAGCATTCTCTTAACATATTTGAAATATTCCAGATCAAAGACGATTTTGTTCTAGTATTGGTAGTAATATTCTGCAATTATTCTAGAGAGCCAAAAATATTTATAAAATTATTATTTCAATATTTTTTTTTTAAATATATAATTTTTATTTAACAGTGTATGTATAGGAGTACTTGACAGTGGGACTAAAATTCAATTC
>JAODAI010062115.1:0-12027 GCA_027575025.1 Scotoplanes globosa | reverse complement strand
GTAGATAAAAATATGCTCTATCAAGACAATATCCTCACTACTATAAGTATAATGCAGGGTTTATTTTTCCTTTAATAATTAACGCTTAGCCCAATATATTTTGAGCATTGTCAAAAATTTACTGTCCCGCAACTCGGAAAAGATTTAAAAGCTTACAAATGAGCTGTTAAACACACAAATCAGTTGATCATTGAAGCATCCTTAGCAACGTGCTTATTGCTGGCTCAATCGGTAGGACATATGATCAGCGTTGGACTTATGATGGCCAGATCAGGGATTCTGATATGGGGTGATGATGGCTATATATAGCAGTGGCTCTAACACATGATATAACCTCGTTGTTGTAAAGAACCACCAGACCGAATCAATCAATAGATCAATCCAGTCGAGAGATCGATAGTTCAGTTGTTCATACCGGGTCAAACCGACGACTCTCTAAGAACTGATCATGTTCCATTCTCGCTTGATGACGGGCTATCTTCCCATCACTCCAACAAAGACTATAGGGTATATCAAAGTTTTTGGGGAGGGAAGAGGTCATACAACCTCATTGTAGGAAAGGACCAAGAGACACAATCAGTCAATCAATCCTGTATCGAGAACAAGAGTTTAATCCTATATTCTAGTTAAACCTAAGACGTTCCTAATGAGACATGTTGCCTTCTTGCTTGGTGCTTAGCACAATATACATGAAGAATGGATAGTAATACAGTGTCAAACAACTTGGAAAACGAGTAACATACGGCTCTATTAGGCCAATATGATATATGTGACCGTCCACCATAAAAACAGAGTAAAACCGTGCATGTTCAATTGGAGATAATTAAGGGGGAATTTTAAAAATTCTACTACTTAAAATATATATCAGTGAGGACAATGCATCATATTAGATATCAAGTTAGCAAAGGTTGACACAACATCACTACATGGTAACCACTCCGTATTGTTAGTGAACACTAATATTACTAAATATTACTAAGTACTATCCTGACTAATAATAAGCCAATTCTACTCTCAATTATTTTAATCCTCTAATAGTGATTGGTCAATGTAGCGTCACATGACTGGCTAAGCACTACCCTGACTAATAATGAACCAATTCTACTCTCAATTATTTTAATCCTGTAATAGTGATTGGTCAATGTAGCGTCACATGACTGGCTAAGTACTTTCCTGACTAATGATAAACTAATTCTACTCTCAATTATTTTAATCCTGTAATGGTGATTGGTCAATGCAGTGTCACATGACTGGCTAAGTACTTTCCTGACTAATGATAAACCAATTCTACTCTCAATTATTTTAATCCTGTAATAGTGATTGGTCAATGTGGCGTCACATGACTGGCTAAGTACTTTCCTGACTAATAATAAACCAATTCTGCTCTCAATTATTTTAATCCTGTAATAGTGATTGGTCAATGCAGGTCACATGACTGGCTAAGTACTATCCTGACTAATAATGAACCAATTCTGCTCTCAATTACTTTAATCCTGTAATAGTGACTGGTCAATGCAACAAGGAATTGTACGGGAAGGATTTTCTTTGATATAAGACCCCTCACCTCCACCTCCATACCATTAAAGACTGCGCTTTGGTTATGCTGATAACAAGTTGAAAATGTAGCCAATGTACATGCTTATTAGGCCTATTATATGCCTATGTCAATATTATTTATATCGTCAATCGTAGTTAATATCCACATGTGGTCTAATGATAAAAATGTGTATTACTGGATCATAATTATTCACTAAATATAATTCAATTACAGCGCTATATGTTACACTATAGGTGCCCCGAGTTCAGTTAGTGATTTGCACTATTGCCAGGGTTAGCGATTCCCACTAACATTGTGTTTCTGTGCTCCCCAAATTCACTATCGGTAAAAGTTAGTCCAATGTTAGTGCTAACATCGCTTCTGTGCGGCCGCTACAGTTGACTAGCCTCCCGAAAATTATAAATTTGTCAAAGCGCCACTTAATAAGATTGTTTGCGTTGAATGAATAATAATTACAGCACTTTATATATTGGTGTGGGGCTATATCGGAATAAAAAGAAGAAATTTCTTCATATACTTAAATGTCTACAAGTTGGCTCAGTGGGTGAGGGGAAATCAATCACCACATTTGGTTCAGCATGATAAGAGTTAATGTGCTGATATATTGGAGCATGACCAGTACTCTGGTGATGTGCCAGATAAATTAATACAGTTCAAAGTGCATCATTGGTTGCTCTATTAAACATGTCTATGATTTATTTCAACATTTCATTTCATGCCAGGGTAACTTCTTTAGCCATTGGCTAATCTCCTGTGACACAACGAACGGACAAAGGGATAGAGGGGAAAACCGGAGTGCCCGGAGTAAAACCTCTAGTCGTAGACATGGACATCCCATTTGCACGTCCGACCGGGGATCGAGCCCGGGTCGCAGTGGTGCAAGGACGTAGCGCTTACCACTACGCCACAGCCTACTCCTTATGATGTTATTGCCATCTAATTTGGAAATTGAAATTGGAGTTTTGTGTGGCAGTTTCTATACCCGGCTATCGTACTGATAGTACTATCGGGGCTAGAGTGTTTGGGTGAATATGGCGAACATTGATAACTTCCAAGAATGTACTGACGTGACATGCAACGAGGAAAACCATCATACTACTTCCATATCTATGCACGAGTCGTATTTTACCAGAGATGGGTAAAACAGTTTCGTTTTGCCCAAATCGAAGTTCCCATATACCGTTTGTATTTACACCAACGATCGAGTGTCATAACATCCGTAGCATGGCACATTGGTGAGCCGTAATGGGTTCCAGTGGTCATGTTACATACTTGCCAATAAGCTATTTCGTTACACAATGCGCATGTCGAGTGACCTTTGTAAGCATGCGGCCGTACTAACGGTTCTTGTTTGGTACGTGTGACCTTTTGACCTACTGTGTGTATGACGTTTCTGTACCCCATGCTATAACTACGAAATAAAACCAGTACTCTACCTACATTTGCTACATGTGTATTTCTTTCCCCGTTACATTCGTGAAAATTACCGGCAGGACAGAGTATTATTTGTCTGAGCACCTTCGCTAAATCGGGCCTGCTGGCCAGTGATCGAAAGTGAAAGTTCCCACTAAGTCTTCAGTAAACCATGGCATTATATCCCGGACTGTCACATTTGATGCAATTCCCAGTTTCAGAATCTAGGTCCGAAAGGCCAGTAGTTCGAATACGGAGTTATGATTATTATATATATCGCTCTAACTACATGGTATACCAAAGGCTTTGGATGACTCATATAAGCTCTATGTTGAAAAGGGCCAGGGAACCTATATCAATTCATTATTTCGATATATACGTGTGTACGTGTATAACCCGTATTAACTGTACTCCCGTCCTTGGAATAACGGGCCCGTATATACACTAATGTGGAAATCCCCTGCAAAATATATAATAAAATCCACCGATGTGGCCGGATATAGAGTGGTGACGACAACCCGATGAGCTATATTGGGCTCCAATGATCATGGCGTTACATTAATGCACTTGTTGTTGTAATATATCACCACGGTGTTGATAAACGGACAATAATGCTATTAGTACCTGCAATACAGGAGCTTCCAGATGGTGTTGGACTGCAGAGTTCCAGACATCCACTGTTGTCATTTCCCAAGGAACAGTCCTTCTTTTCTAAATTATAAGAAAATGTTTTGTATAATATGACTAACAAATTACATAATTTTCATGACAACGATTATTGTAACAGAGAAAATTTCAAAAGTAGAGTTAACTTCTGTACCCCGGTGTATTTGCAAATGGTGGAGTATATAACGGAGTGTCTTTGATATTCAGTGGATGCTTATTCAATCTTGAAGGTGATGTAGCAATTTGTAAAGCATTTACATACGTAGGTATTATAATTAATACTATACACATGATAGTATGGCACACGTTCGTAACCCGTTTATAATTATCATAATAAACCTATACCTGTATCATTATCATAATTGTAGCTGGCTGGATATCGGAATGGAATATCGCCTACAGTGATGATGTACTCTTCCGGCATATAATAAGTTGGGCAAAGTTGATTGCATCTTCAAAATTGAGTCATGTTTTCGTGGTTCCATATTAGTATTAAACCAGTATCTTCTCATGACCATTCGTGATATATAACAAAAAGCTGAATACATCTAGCCACTTGGAGTATGCATTGCAAAAATAACACAAAATAACAGTCGAAGGAAAATATATCTCAATAGACTACATTGTCAAGATCTATTTGCTATATAGGCCCTATAGTACTGCTATGTATAACTAATTAATATATATTATATGAAATGTTTGTTCTTACAGGGGATGTGGGAGTGAAGTGGTTAAGGAGACTGTTCAATGTGTATTTGAGGTAGGGGTTCCACAAACAGACAAAGGAATGGCGTACTGGCCTGATTGTGCCTATTTGGAAGAAACGGGTGATGTTCATGACCCATGAAAGTATCGGGGTATCGCTTTATTAGGACAGGTTTTTAAGCTTTTGGAAAGGATTTTTGATAGAATTGTTAGGGCTACAGTTGAGACGGAGATCGGGGAGGAATAGCAAGGCTTTCGCAAGGGAAGAGGAACAAGTGATGGGATGTTCTCACTTAGGCAGCTGGTGGAAAAGAAATTGGAGGTGAAGAGGAGTATGTCATTGGGTTTTGTAGATTTGGAGAAGGCTTATGATACGGTTCCTATCAAATTAGTTATGTTTACGTTAAGGTGGATGGGTGTTCCTGAATCTCAAGGTTGGATGGTCGAGGGCCTTTATGGAGGTACAAGGGGTATGGTCCTGGTTGGTTCGGGAATGTCAGAAGAGTTTGGGGTTAATATTGGACGTAGGCAGGTAGTCTCTTCAGTCCACTTCTTTTCATTGTGGTAATGGATGTGATTAGTAGGAAAGTCAGTACAAAGAATGTACTGACAAATTTGTTATATGCTGACGACCTAGCAATAGTTATGGATAGTAAGTAGGAGTTGTGGTGGTGCTGGTATAATGGAAGGGTTTATTTGAGAGACATGGGTTTCGTATGAGCCTAGATATGACAGAGGTTTTATCAATTTGCATGCAGTGATATGGTATGGGTATATAACTCTTGCTGATAAAGGTATTAAGCAGAGGGGTAGTTTTGCGTATCTGGGGGGAATGATTATGTGGATGGCTACAGATATAGGAGATGGAGAGCTTTGGCCAATGTGGTGCGGCTGTCAATTCATATTTTCTTCCTCACCCCTCGTTAGGGATTCATGAGATAGAGGGAGGATACTCTAAATCAATTGATTATTTACTACATATATATATATATATATTACATTGATACCTTTCTATTATTAGTCAAACAACGTGACATGTAGATAAAGTTATTATGTACCGTGTGTTTGCTGGATTCGTCAAAGTGTCTTGTAACGAACATGTTTCCCATGACAGCATACAGGTTATCATTGGTAGTTTTAAAGCAACTATCCCATCTCGGTTCCTCTATCATCTTGCCGTAGATACCAGTATTATACTTCAGTGAGTATTCCCTCTGCTCAGAACCAAGCATGGGAACGGTGTGAAACACCAGACGCCATAAAATATAATTCGCTAAAGTTCTGTAAAAATAAAAAATAGATACATAGGCTTATATATTTATCACATATTGCTTAATGCCATAAATTGTAAATACAACCCACCATAGCAGTTAAACATGAATGCACGCTATAATTGATTAGCTGAATGTGATCGAATACATACCTACATTAGTTCGGAATATGTATATGTCCTAACTCAGAATGTATGTATGTATTAAATCAACCAATCAGATCGAAGGAATGCATACATGCATTAATTCGGAATGTATACACGTTCTAATTAAGAATATGTGCAGCGATATATAGAGATGATTGATTTAATACACGCATATATTCTGAATTATAGGACGTGTATATATTCCGAATTAATGTAGGTATATATTCCTTCGATCTGATTGGTTGATTGAATTAGGACTTGTATTATATTACTTAATACCTGCATATCAATGTAATACATTTATATCTTGCATTCAATATAGATAGATCTTCGAATTAATGCGTGTATTACATTGTATATAATTGAATTGATACACGCATATATTCGCATTAATGTACGACGTTCCGAATTAATGAAGGTATATTATATTCCTTCAATGTGATTGGTTGATTTAATATAGGCATGTATTATGAATTAGGTCGTGTATATATTCCCGAAAATGGCGATTTCGCACATGGGAGTTGGTACTTAGGGAGGAGGGTCTGTGCTATGGAGAGGGGTGGCCCGGTCTGGTCAATACTACGCCGGGCAGTCAGTTAGTACATTCTTCCACATACCTTATTAGAGATTCAGGAGGTAAATATATATACAAGTCACTTGTACAAAAATCGTTTTCTAATAATATGAATAATCAATAGATTACCGCCTGACCGCTACGCCACAGCCTACTCACATTATATGATGTTTCGGATAGAACTTACCTTTTCGGTGTCACTTCTAGAAGTGCGTTGAATCCCTGCATATATGAGGTGGCATGACACAGCACTAGCTCAGTACCATCAATATCAACGTCAGGTCCAAGCATCAAGCGGAAATATCGCAGCCAATTAAACTGGTATGGAAAAAAATATAAATATTTAGAAAGGGTTTGGGTCTATATAATGCTTTGTTATGCAGATTATACCACTGCGAATAATTATGATAAAGTCATTCCGGATTATGAATAAGCAAGGGGATTAATAAGCAATACAGCTGTATATCACGATTTATTGTTCTACAATATATCTATACTATATATAAGCACTAAATACCTATACTATATATAAGTATCAAATACCTATAATATATATAAGTATCAAATACTTATAATATATCTAAGCACCAAATACCTAGAATATATCTAAGCACCAAATATCTATAATATATCTAAGCACAAAATGCCTCTAATATTGAGTTGTTCTATCTATCTCACACCGATTACTTAGTTTTAGAAGTATACATGGCCCGGATAAATTAAATATGCAAATAAATCACTGAATGCCTGAAGCTTATTCCAACCTCTATCTGGCATAGCACCTCCATATATTCGGCGAAGTACTACAAGCAGTCGAGAACGCAAATGGCAGTCTACAGATAAGTGCCATACATTATTCGGCCAAGTATTAGCGAAAAAACATCTAGGAGAAGCTTCCTCAGCGAAGTAGAATCTACTGGAGCTATTAAAACATATTACCATTATGGGAACAAAGCGCACCACCTGCTAACAAAAACATCCATGTGTGTAAGCGAAAAAGAAGATCTCCCATATGGTTATCTCCTGGGCTGGTTAGAATGGAAATGCCTGAACCGACTAAGATCCGGTAACGGTCGCTGCAAAGTAACCTCCAGAAATAGGGTTATATGGATAATGTGACCAGTGTGTGTGGTATTGAACCACAAGCTATATAACTTTTGCGGCGTTGTCCATTACTAGAGCAGGACTGCGATACCAAGCACCTTGCTGAATTCAACACAAATGCGGAAAATTGTGTTCGACTTTGGTTGAAACATAACTCTTTCTATATACCTCGTGAATCCCTAAAAAGGGGCGAGGAAGAAAATACTAACTGACAGCCGCATCATTGACCAAAACCTTCCACCTCCCTCTATCTGTAGCCACGAACCTCCAATCACCATCACCTCCAGCCCTCCTAAAATCCTTATCAACACAATCCTTCAATCTCAGATGAGGTCTCCCCCTACATCTTTACCAACCTCCACATGCGACATCGCCATTTTCGGGAGTCGTACAGCCCACCTCATACGCCACATTATCACCCTCGCTGTAGGACTCCTGTTCGTTCATCTCAATCTACTCCCATATATCCTCAAACCCTCTCCTATCCACCCGCTTAACCCCCGTACTCTTTCTCATCCAATTATTTTCGCATATTTGAAGTCGCTGTTTTTGAGCCCCTGACAGGGTCACTGTCTCAATTCCGTAAACATATGGAGGGATAACACATATACCCAATATATTCCCTTTTAATTACTTATAAATAGGTATATCTAATATAACCCCTTCCAAATTTATCCAGGCCAGAGCTCCCGACTGGATCATTTTACATACCTCCCCATCAGACCGCCCATTCCCAGAAATTATTCCCCCCAGATACGCAAAAATATCCATCTGCTTAATAACTTTGTCAACAAGGTTTATACCCAACTCCTGTCGTTGCATGCCCACTGATACAATATCTGTCTTGTCCAGGCTCATACGCAGCCCACGACTCTCCAATAAACCCTTCCATTATACCAACGCCTCCTGCAACTCCTGCTTACTATCCATAAATATTGGTAGGTCGTCAGCATATAACAGCTTTTTCAGTACATTCTTTGTACTGACTTTCCTGCTAATCACTTCCATTACTATAATGAAAAGAAGTGGATTGAGGGCACTGCCCTGCCTAAGCCCAATATTAACACCAAACTCTTCTGGCATCCCTGAACCAACCAGCACACCACCCCTTACACCTTTACCATCCTAACCTCTGATTCAGGTACACCCATCCACCTTAACGTAGATATAAATAATTCACTGATAACCATATCATAGGCCTGGGTAAATCCAGATCAGCTCCTCCTCCCTGATTACAAAGCTCTCTGAAGTAGTTCTCCCATACCCTAATCACCTCATCCTTATCCGTGACTAACCTCCCATTTGGATCCTTAAACACCCTGCCTTCCTTAATATCCACGCCCTCGTCCTTCCTATCCCGTGCCATCTGAAAGATAAGTTTCCTCCCAGTATCATCATCCAGCTGCTTATAAATGCAATCTTCCATATCACATCTTGCTTTTCTACGGCCTTCCTATCTGCCTTCTTTTTCTGCCCATAAAGGTGACATAAGGCTAACTCCGGTTTAATTCCACTATCCCTGGCCTCTTATAATTTCTTTCAGACCTCGCTCTTCTCGCCCACCGCCCTCGCTAGATCCTTCGTCCACCACATCGGGCTTTTCTTCCATGAACCCGCCTTCTTGCCTGAGGTCCTTTCATAAAGTTTCTTTGCCCCACCCACAAAAACAGCCTTAAATAGTCCCCACTCTTCCTCTACCCCACCTACCTGCTCGTGAAGCTCTGCAAAGCTCTGCATCACCATATCCCTGTACATATCTGCCACCTGCCCCTTACATAACCACCATTTAATCACTTTTTGGCATACTTCCCTCACTACATTACGCTTCTGTAATCGCAATGCACAAACAAGAGGTTTATGCTGCATGGAAACATGCTCCCCGGCTAAAATATTATAGTTTTTAACTCTCCACAATTTTCCCATCATAACTACCAGAAAATCCACCTCCGTTTAGTGTAACCCACTCCTGTGCGAGATTTTGTGGCTGGCTCTATTTTTGACGAAAGAACAGGCCACCGCCATGCCATTGCGAACACAAAGTTAAAAAACTCGCTTCCCTCCCTGTTCCTCGTACCCCATCCAAAATTCCCTACACATTCCTCTTCATCAACCCCTCTGACTCCAACATGGGCATTAATGTCCCCCGCTATGCATAACATGGTACCCTCCTCAACCTGACCCATCATCCTCTCCAGCGCATCCATAAAGGCAATCTTATCGGCTTCCACCTTCACTGTTTGGGGACCAGTCATTATGTTTGGGGGTCAGTCATATTTTCTATAATCTTAGTCAGCATAAGGCTGCTAGACCTGGTAATGTATTTTCTAAGAACTTTCGCAAATTGTTTTGCTACCCCATAGCATATTTTTTCAGCGCTCTTTGGATAAGCGTGTCGTTCCGGCATATTGGAAGTGTGCCGATATGTCACTCCTATTTTTAAAAGGGGGATCATAGTCAGTCTGGTAATTATATGCGAGTTAGCCTTACTAAAATGGTCTTTAAGATAATGGATTCCATTATTAAGGATGATATAGTGCAGATTTGGGATAGTGATTCCTTAATCAAGGACTTATAGCATGGCTTAAGAAAGAATATATCCTGCCTTTCCAATCCTCTGGAATTTCTTGAAGATGTTCCAAGGCATGTGTATGTTGATAAATCGGTTGATGTAGTGTGTTTAGACTTCCAAAAGGCTTTTGATAATATACCTGAATATACTCTTGTCTAGATTAAAGGGTCTGGGTGTCAGGGGTTCTCTTCTTGGATGGAATAGTGGTTGGTTAAGTGGGCGTAGTCAGAGAGAGGGTGGTTCTTGGCGGTTTTGTGTCTTATTGGAAGAGTGCCACTAGTGGTATTTAAAAAGGCCCTGTGGTGGGTCCGTTGTTGCTTGTAGCTACTGACTTAGACTATGCAGGCTGTTTGTAGTTATGGTATCAATAATTTATCTGATGACACCGAGATTTATGGTGATGTTGGCTCGCATGAGGACGTGATTGGATTTCAGTTGCAGCTGGATAGTATTTTTAATTGGTCGGAAGATTTGGGGTATGTTTCAACGTCGATAAGTGCTAAGGATAGGGTAGCTATGGAGCGTGTTCAAAGAAGTACTACTAAATCAGTTAGTTCTTTTAGTTAGACTTATCTAAAGCTTACAACTTTGGAACTTCGTCGTGTTTGTTGTGATCTTATTCAGGTATTTAAAATTGTTCATGGCTATGATAAGTTGAATTTCGATGAATTCTTTACGTTTTCTGGTTATACTGGCACTATATGTCATAGTCTTAAATTGCGTAGTGAGTATTCCAGGTTAGATGTTTCCTTCTCTCAGAGAGTTGTTGATGATGGAATGGCTTGCCAGAGTCCTTGGTCTACACGGATAGTATCCGTGCCTTGTTTTAGTAGATATATTGTGACCGTGGACGGATTTGGGAGATCCACTCAGGGTTGATGAAGGTTCAGGATCATGTTATGAGGACTATGTCCTTGCTGATCTTAACTGAACTTATTAATATCAGATATTTACCGATGGTGTTAATTCCGTCATTTCATCCACAGACATTTTATTATAAATGGTAATAGCAGCTCGTTGTTCTTCTACCGTTCCAACAATCTGAAAAAATAATTTCAATGTATAATATAAAACATAAATATTAATATCATTTCATGAGTTTGCAAAAAGAGACTACACTATTTATACTGATTATATGGGCCGTGAAAATAAGGGCAATCTACCGACAGCACAAAGTCTATGTCCCGACACGGCAACATTGCCTAGCACAAGTGTGACATGATTCATAACACGGATCTGTTTATGTCACTCTCTAAGCGGAACGCCACCATATTTTTGGGCTAAATTAACTCCCCAGATGGCAAGAAACAGCAATTCCCGTGCTTTATTTAGGCCATCAGTTTTTATAGAAAACCTCATTTAACAGTTTGAATTGAATAAATAACAACATTACTGAAAACATGCAGTATCCCAACGGCGGCACCAGGATTTCCCGACAGGGGCCAGGCTCGTTCCATTTTTTCTAATAAATGGCCAACAGTATAATAAAATTATAAAAAAATGTACTGAACCGTGTACATGCATATACCAAAAAATGTATTAATAGAAGGTCAATATCACAAATTTAAACACTATTTCTGATGCCGTCAGAGAAATACCCCCCTGTCAGGGAAAAAATGTCAATGCCGGGGAGGTCCAACGCCAGTCGAGGAGTATTATTCAATTCGCCGGGGAAATCCTTATATTTCTGCTTAGTTTTTCACAGTATATTAATAAATTAAAATGCATATCCAAAAATCCCCGACGGTTTCAACATTTCTTCCCCGATTTATTCATTTTTTACATACTCCTTGACGGGGCTCCTCCACCACCACTGGCGCTGCAGTGTCAGTATAACCTACCTACTCCTCGACGGGGCTCCTCTTCTACCACTGGCGCTGCCGTGGCAGTATAACCTACCTACTCCTCGACGGGGCTCCTCTTCTACCACTGGCGCTGCCGTGACAGTATAACCTACCTACTCCTCGACGGGGCTCCTCTTCTACCACTGGCGCTGCCGTGACAGTATAACCTACCTACTC
>JAODAI010062004.1:0-12027 GCA_027575025.1 Scotoplanes globosa | reverse complement strand
TGCTGCAAGAGTTAGGTGATTCCGGCCACCTCCGAAACTCGGGGACAAAACCGGATCAAAACTGGACCGATGATGGTGATGATGGTGATGATGGTGATGATGGTGATGATGGGTGGCTCATATAACCACTGCGTTGAAAAGGGCCAGGGGACATATTCATTCATTCATGGAAAAGTAAAAAATGGCGTTTAGCGCGTCCTGCGATGAAACTCTTCATATGCATATTTAGTATTCACTTTTAAGCGATCATTCTTACTTGTGATTAATACAGTACCAACATCAGCCACTACATAATGTGATGTTTCCTTGTAGCAATTGATAAAAAGGGGTCATCTAATACATTAAAACAATCTAATTGATATATTGTCATAGCTGATATCTGGTCACTCTTACTGAAGCAATAAATGCTTTGATTGGGTTAGATTTATATGGCCTTAAATATGACAATGTGTTTCCACTTGGTGTTCAGCGCACAAGAGATTGCAGCATCTACAGCAATCCGGTGTTGCGCAACTTGGAACGATGGTTCCAGTGTTGCGCAACTCTTGAAGAAGGTTCAGGTGTTGCGCAACTCGGAAAGACGGTTCTGGTGTTGCGCAACCAGGAAGGAATGTATTGGACAGTCACGGTGCTCATAAACCAAATTATTACAAATAAATCCTCTCCCAAATAATGTTATATTTATTGGGCAGTAATTCAATAAAGTGAGCAAGGAGACACATCAATAATACCTCACTCTTACTGACGTACTAAATGCTTGAACAAATAGATTTATATAGCCATGACGATGGCCATATCTTCTCAATTACTGCTCGGCAAAAGAGATTGCATGCAATATTTTAGAGTTACGATAAAAGATGACGGATGTCGCTATTATACCACTGTACCATAGTGCAGCCACTGAAGCAGAATCATTCAAATAAAATTAATCAACAAGCACTGATCCAATATTTCTTTCAATTATTTCAGTATCCGCAGCAACCTATTCAGAATAATGTGATGTATCCAGGCCAGCAGCCACCTATGGTGCAGGACCCCCAGCTAATGGCCCAGCCCCTACAGGCCCCGGTACCCTTCCAGCAGCAGGCCCAAATGGCCCCAGCTTCCGTCTACCCCGGGACCATGGTCCAGTCGGCATCTACTGACGTCCAGTCCACACTGGTTCTCTCTGAGGCCAGACAGCACCACTCGGATATAAGGCAGGCAGTCATACAGGTATCGGATAAGATCAACAACATCAGCCAAAAGGTAAGGAAAACAAGTTACTGGTCAAACGGAATAAATATCGATATCAGTTAATTTTGAATAATATGAGATCCGAGTAGTTCTGTCTAAGGCCAGACATCACTCCGACCTGTGGCAAGCATTCATACAAGGTCATGCATTCTCCACTTCAATAATAATGTACATTGTGGAATTAATATTGATCAAAATGTAAACTTTTTCTGATTAGTGTAGGCACATTGATGGGTGGACATTAATGTAATATCTTCAATAGCGCCCTCACTTATATGATTTTTCCACAAAAGTACCAATTTACCCTATTTTCTGCCATTTTCCCCCAAAAATGATAATGATAATAAATGCATTGGGAAGTAAGCAAGTTAAAAATAGTCTAACATAAAAACAATATTTTTTTATTTTTTTTTATGAAGTATGCCTTTAAATTGTAAGGAAGATTGGCGACATAATACCAGATATGTCGTGGTGTGTCACATATTATTCATCAAATTCAATCACAATTTCCCAATCTGACCCCCTTCAACCAATCCAGATAGAGCATCTCCAGTCACAGACCCAGTCACAGCTCCAAGCCAACCAGAATCTTGCCATTCAAACAGTGCCCTCTATGGAAGCCAACGTCCTCATGCAGAATATACAGCGCATCATGCAGGAGAACGAACGATTAAAGAAGGACGTCTACGAGAAGGGATCCAAAATTGAAACCCAAAACGACAAGATTTCTGAGCTGCTGCAAAGGAACCAACAGTGAGTATTTTTGCCTTTTTTGAGAAAAAAAAACTGTCAACAAACAACATCACATGTAGTGTGTACATCCAATCAGTAATGGTGATATGCAGTATTAGGGAGGTGGGGGGGTGCTATGCTGCAAACTTCAGTCCAGTGCAGAAGATCTATATACTTGTTGCCTAATTGAAGGCACCGATCCGATCATTCAATTTCGAAGGATGTTAAAAAGGGGGTGAGATGTTTGGTGCATGTAATATGGGGCATGGTCAAGAATTCAGTAACCCGAAACTACAAACAATGCCATATTAACCCTAATTGCACTGGGAGAGGCCTCCACACTTTCAACCACTGCATCGCAATCAATTGTGATATTATTATTTTCTCTTACAAATTTTTCTGCTTATGTTTTCCGGAAATTTTTTGATATATTTTGACTATTTTCTTTTACTCTTTATACAAAAGTACTAACAATGAATATGTTATACACCATGGCAGATCAGTTATTATGTCGGCCCTTGATCATGTTGAGACATTAGTGTAAAACGGTAGAGTCAACCATTATTCTTTATTTTTATACCAAAATCAATAAAATATTAATTTTGGAAGTAACTGTTTTTTTAATCGATTGGTCATATTCCGTTGCTCATGTGATATTTTTGGGAGGTAAACATTTTGTATCTCAAAATAAGAAAAGATTGCCGCCATAATACCCGATCTACCATGGTGCATCCCATATATATGCATTAAACTCAGTGGATATGTTTAATGGATTTGTAGCCACAAAGGTGCATGTCCATCTCGGAATGAGATGAACTACAAATATTTCCAATAATTTAATCCTATTTGGATTTTGAACTGCCAGTACAGGATATGGGGGAGTTTTGTGTTATTTTATCTGCGTAAAAATATCACATATATCACCGGAATGACTAATGGCACTAATTTATTACATGTATCATATTAAGGGTCATTTGGCATGGCAGGGCTAAAGGTCGTGACACCCCTTCCTTCCGTTCAACCTCTGAGAGGATGTCAGTCATTGACAAGGTCCTTCATATATATGAGTAAAGTGAATTGGTACACCATCTGGAACATAACTTAGTCAAAGTTTTGTCACCTAATATTAAATTATTTCTATATGAAGAATGCAGGCGCATTTGGCCAAGTTCCACTAACAATCAATAATCTCAATGGTATTATATTAATGTCAGGTACTGTATAAATATATATATTTATGTAATGCACTTGTCAATTAAGCCCCCCCCCCCTCCTAGGGCATAGCCGGGACTGCAATGGGATGGTATTTTCACAATTGTAGTACGGGTGTTACTTCCCTGGCTACATTCGTGAACAGTTCCGTCAGGGCGGGGTATTATTTTGCTGGAACATCTCTGCTATATTCCGGCAAAGTCCCGGTTAAATCCCTTCTATATTGCTATTACATATGGTGCAAATCCCGGGGTCACAATCCTGGTCCAGTTTTCACTGCGCACGACCGCGTTAAACTGGTGTTACATCCCCGGTATAGCGGGGACACAATATATGAATAATGTGAACATCCCCAACTTAACGGTAGCAAACATCCCCACTATGCCCGGGGATTACAATTAACAAGTACATAACTCCCCTGAGCAATAACTCTTTGAATTTATCCTAGCTTTTAAATATCAATTAATTCCATCTTTGGCTAAGATGCAGCTGTTCGCTGTAGCTTCTTCGGTATCCCCTCAACTTGATTGGAATGTACTTTATTTCTTTATATTATTTATATATTCACAACTGATCATGCAAATGTCCTTTTCTGATGTTGTTGAAATCTAATTTGGAAATTGAAATGAAATCTTTCATCTGCTGCTATTTAAACTTATTAATTCATATTGCAACTCTCTCAGCCAGCTTAATATTCTTTGCATTGTAAAGAAAGTGTGTCACTGTTGATGTTCTTAATTTTGGCAGTTGAGAGTCCCTCCTCAGATTTAGCCTCCAGCTAGTCGCTGATTGCTTTCGCTTGGTAAAACTTTTTGCATTTTGCTTCCTAGATGTAATTCTCCTGAACACAGCAACACTGATATAGACTTAGATGGAGCAAAGTATGTGGTTTGTTGTTGCATTCTCCCCTCCGTTTGAAGTGAAAGCATGTACCTGATTGGTCAGTTGGTGGAATGTCCCCTCCTCATAGCCAATCCTGTTGAATGTCCCATGTATTTTAGTTTGTCATGTTTCTTTTGTCCAGTCAATGACAGTTAATGTCTTGATTCATGCATGCATATTCTAGATCTGTATCCATTTGAAGCATTTTCCGTTTATCTAATCATAATGACAATTTACATACAAGCAATCATAACAAGCAAGTAAGGAATTTGTCATAAATTTGAAATGCATGACACCTTTGTCTATGGAGCAAGATCCGTGAAGTTTAATGGCATTCTAGGTTTGCCAGAGAGTCACGACCACTGTGGAATACGAGTTTGTTCGTTCAGTTGGATTGTTCCCTTAGGAAAGAAATGGTCCTGAGATCAGCCTAAAATGACAGCTTGTGCATTGAAATAACTAGGATGTTATACAACTCTTTTATAGAGGGCGTGAAAATGCTAGAAATATATTGCATGCAATGCCACATGCCTGTAACTAATTATATGCACAATATTCTTTATCGACGTGATAAAGTAGCAATATATTCTCTTCTCCCAGAAAATAAATGACAACCCTCCCATTCATTTAATTAGATCACAATTTGTATAAAAAAATATTATAACAAAATATATATGAATACTTAAATTTTTAAATGTTATAGTCTTGAATTCATCCCTATATCTGGGGCTGGGCCAGTCAGTTGTCGGGTTGACTTTAGCACGAGCATGGTCAACAATCTAGTGATCCTCGACTAGGAAAAAATTCCGAGAACGGCGCTATTAAACCGGAAGGTTAGAAATGGAGCCGTTAAACACAACCAACAACAACCTCCCCAAGTCAACAAATAAGTAGAAAATGAGCTTGAAATAAACCAGTGGTGACTGTACTACCACTTCTATTTGCCTCAATTAGGTATATAATTGCATATACTGTGACCTATGTTAGGGAACACGCTACTTTTCCTAAAGTATATTTTTACATTCAAATGCTGGCTAAAGTCTCGTTTCTGGCTGATGATGCTGATCTCTCCTTGATTATTTCCTCCCAAAGTGGATCATGAACTGAGTTCATTTTGTTTTAATAAATAAATTGCTATATAATATTTTTTTAAATCGCATTTTGGTCGTTTTGTATAGCATTTTATAGTCATTCCTGATGCACTTGTCGTCAATTGTAATTACGACCCATTGGGACCATGAAATAGCGGTCAACTAGCTGTGAATTAGCTGTACATGTATGCGTGGATATGTCCCCGCAAGCCCTGAAATGATGCGGTGAGTTACAGATCTAACTAGCACCGGATAATATATAACATTAGGCATATATGTAATGTGCCGGGACTATACTCTGGAGTTATTTCAATAAATGTCCGGCTCTGCTGAGACTTTGATGCGTAGCACCTTTTAAGATTATATTCCCGGCTAGTTCCCTGCTAGTATCGTGTCTCCAGGGGCCGTGATTGCAATTGACAATTGCATAAAGAGTGCCAGGTTTGGCATATAGTCAAAAACATTGCTGACATCTACTTGGCATGCAAGATTGTACTATCATTATTTTTGTCTTAATAACTCTGTCTGAGAAACATAGTCAGAAGTTGTTTTGACTGTAGAACATACATTATTTGAAGTTTTTCCGCATCACACATTAATGCGATGCAATACTATAAATGGATCGCAAGTACATAATTTTGAGTGACATTTTTGGATGTAATTGAGGTATAAAATAGTCCTGCAATCTTTGTTGAATTATCTGTCCCAATACTTAAGTTCAGGGTTCTTAGTGTGATCCACACCCCAGAATTACCACCAGGTTCCTTCCAACAAAGGGTATGGGTTGCAGCAAACTATTTAATTGAGCCATAATATGTCGCAAGTTCTGATATCGAGAAAAACGGTGCCGAAGCAAAATTAATGCTGAAATCTTGATTTGGGTGATTTTTTTAGTCGATAACTAAACTAATTTTTTTTAGTCGATAACTAAACTCATTTTTTTTCTCTTCATATTCTGCAAGGAGTTTCTAAAAGAAACTCTTACTTTTCTCACAAAAAGGAATTTTAGACCTGGATAAAGTTTTTCCGAAAATGTTGCTAAGGTAATGAAATTTCATAACAAATATAATGATTTTATTTTCACATTGTCCCAATATAATTTTATGTTACACCCATACCAATTTGGTATCGTCTTAAAGGAAAAGAGTTCAAATTTGGTAAAGCATATTTTGACCTATGAAAGGTGTATAAAATGATGTTTACCGTTAATGTGGCTATTTTCCTCACTGATTTTATATGAAAAATGCTTCAAATGTTTAAAGTCGATTTTCTCCTAATAAACTTTTTTTACTTGAATATCATGAGATTCTTGAAGTATTTCTATTTTGAAAACCATACACCCGATCAGCATGATTTTTGTACCATTAAAAAGATTAAGTCTTGCTCTTTCACATGGTATACAAATCTCCATTTTTAATTTTTGCAACATGTTCCAGGTTTTGCTATGCTGGGTCACATATATGCTTTTTTGTTCCAAATCATTTAATGTACCCATAATATAGGCTTTTTGCACCAAGCTGTATAGTGTACCCATAATCTAAACCTTTTTATGAAAAACCTTCCAGACAAATTAAATAACATTCTTTGACAGAGGGACAGATCTTCCAGACGGGGTGTATCTCCCTTTCCTTGATATTTCATATATTAACGTGTTTCACATTACAGATACATTGAGGAAAGTAATACGTTACTAGAGAAAAGAAATGATACATACAAACAGACAGCCACCCAATCACAGTCCAGGGTTCTAGAGTTGGAACAGGAAAAGGTAAATGATGTTTTGTTTCTAACAATGTTGAAATAAACATACATTATGTACAAATGGCAACATTGAAAATGTGTCCTAAACTAATATCCATTGCACGTCATAAAAATCACAATCCAATTATGCCAACTTACCGATCTAACCCTGTATTTACATATATGATTCCTGAAGACATTGGTGAACCAATTTTGAGGAAGCAATAAACCTGGCGCAAAATCGTAATACGTGGCGGCGGAGGATTATCACAGAGCATGTCGAACATACGAGACCGATGACGTGTTAGCTGCGGCGCATATATAAACACATTAGACGTGACTCAACCTACTACTACTATGGTGAAATCGGTTGTACACTATACAGGAATCCAGCCGGCATGCAGGTTATGTCTATGGCATTACGAATGTTTGTCTACACAACTCGGAAGAGCTATGCTTGATGCAACTAATGAATAGATTCAGAAAACTTAGGTGGCACTGTAGACATTACACTGGTTGCAAAGTTTAGCTTAATTTCTTAGAGGCAATATCTGCGTAATGTATATTATTTGATGTTATGTTGTGCATGTTAGCTGAAAGTAATGTGTCTAACTGCTTAGTTAGTGGTTCATATAACCTGTACCTTGTTGAAAAGGAATAGGAAACGGACTAATAAACAATCATCAACATTAGTGTGAAAGTCGTGTTTGAACTCCTAGATTATTATAGGAACTTAAATATTTATAAAATGACTAACATAGATGAAATATAAATATATATATATGGTGGATTTGTAGGGAATTGACATATTGATTCTTCTGTATATTCTTGGTTCGAGTCCTGGGTCGGGTTAATCAATCAAATGTTTTCTATAAAAACTGTACTCTGCACGTTCCTATAATTAGTACCCACGTAATTTAATTAGATAAATTCCTTAAAGTTGTCTTTCAAACACCTTGTCCTTCAAACAAACACCTTGTCTACCTTTGTCTTTGCTCCGATTCAACACAGGTCAAACTGACCGCTGACCTCAGTGGTGCGACGGCCAAGATCAGTTCCCTTCAGCTTGAGATGGGGGCGCTATGTAAGAAAGAGGGTGAACTGCGATCAACATTATCATCGTCTGTCACTTCAACAGAGGATCAGCGTGGAGAGCTAGATAGTCTCAAGGTCCAATACAACGGTAGGAGAGGCAAAAATAAATATATATTTTACATTGCACTGTATCAACCCGCATCGCTTTATGTATCAGTACTTTAAAGGACATCTTCCAGATAACTTTAATACATACATATTTGCTAATCAGCCATCCCATAATTACCCTATGTGAGAGGAGACCAATTCCATCCATCTTTTTATAATCTTACCAGCAGCCAACGCTTTCAAATACAAACAATGGTCCCAACGTTTGGAATTCTCGTTCAGTGAATATTAAAAATGGTGTGAGTCTAAATTCCTTCAAATATAAATTAAATCTCCACTTATTATGAACCTTTCTTGTACTGTCTTTCTTTATTTATCTCTTATTGTTTTCACTATAATTCTTTTTTTGCATTTAAAGGTGACTAATGATAGCTCTATGGTATCCCCTCGACTTCATTGGATGGTACTATATATATGTTATATATATATATGTCCTTTTATGTTATGAATATTATCACATTTGATTTAGGTAAAAAGGTACTTTTCTGATGTTGTTGAAATATAATTTGCTCAAAATTGGAATTGAAAGTGTCCATTTTCTTGTAGTATCTAAAAGACAATGACCAGAAATCAAAGTGTATGGTTCAAATTTACTTTCAATAATATTGTCCAATAGTTTTAAATTCTTAAATGATAATAGCTATGACGTGGTCATGAATTTGCAACTTCTATGACAATGTATATGTTGTGGAATTAACAATTTGATAATTAATGTTTGAGATTTATACACATTAACATGGTATTTGGAACACTGCCCTAACTTTTATGATTTTTCAACAAAAATACAATTCACCCTATATTCTGCCATTTAAAGAAAAACTGATAATGTTAATCAATGCTTGGGAAGTAAACAAGTTGAAAATGATTAAATATGAAAAATAATATATTAACAAATATTATATAAATTTGATGAAATATGCCCCTACGTCGAAATGAAGATTGCCGACATATTGTTTTATATATTGTTTTATACATTCCCAT
This sequence comes from Scotoplanes globosa, assembly GCA_027575025.1. Taxonomy (NCBI): domain Eukaryota; kingdom Metazoa; phylum Echinodermata; class Holothuroidea; order Elasipodida; family Elpidiidae; genus Scotoplanes; species Scotoplanes globosa. The sequence goes on along the minus strand of JAODAI010062004.1, from coordinate 2,950 downwards.
GGTGGATGACATAATGTGCAATATACAAATATTGTAAATATCATGACATTATGGAGAAGAAAGTCACACAGAATCAAGATATTTTTGAAGGAGTAAGATCGTAATGAATTACGAACTGGGAAAACAGGGCTGTGCAGTTCTCTCCATCGTATTCTTGTATTGAAATGCACATAGAGAGAGGCACAATGGTTAGTGATGCGGTTTAGTGATCCAAGGAGTACCGATTCAAAGACTGGTGGAACCACTTCACTCTGTCTCTTAGCAGGACACTTAATCTTGCTTGCTTCTCTCCACCCAGGTGTTAATTGGGTACCTATCGAGATGAATCTGTGTCACCGGGCGCTGCTTTAGCTACTGCCATGACCTGCCATGTGGGTTGGATGAGTTCATCAATAACTGGGGAAATGTAAAGCATTTTGTAACCTGTAGGAAACTATGCTATATAAACGACACAACGTTTTACATTTACCGTTACAAAAACCTCTGTGGTAAAAATGAGTCATTAACTAATCAATCACTGCCATGCGTTACTAAGAGTAAGATCATCTTATGTTACAGATTATGTGTACCCCCGTGGAAGGTATTCATGGATAACAAAGCTTACCCTCTTTAAACATTGTTACTATTATTATATAAGGTAACAAGAGGGGCTCAACAACAGCCACTCCAAATATGTGAAAATAATTGGATGAGTAATATTGCAGCGATTAAGCGGGTAGATAGGAGACAGTTGAAGGATATTCGGGAGGAGATTGGGATGAATATGAGTCTTACAGAGAGGGTGATGAGGGGGCGCATGAGGTGGGCTGGACATGTAGAACATATGGAGGAAGGACGACTCTCGAAAATGACGATGTCACATGTGGGCGTTGGTAGAAGGGGTAGGGGGAGACCCCGTCTGAGATGGAAGGACTGTGTTGAGAGGGATTTTAGGGCGGCTGGATGTGATGGAGATTGGAGGGTCATGACTACGGATAGAGGGATGTGGAGGGCTTTGGCCAATGATTAGGGATTCATGAGGTAGAGAGAGAGAGAATAACGACCTGTTTACGGATTCATGAGGTAGAGAGAGAGAGAATAACGACCTGCAGTACTAAACATCCGTTTCACAACAGAGTGGTTAACATAAAACCTAACTAAGCAATCTTACTGCAACAAAATGGTGATTTGTGTTAAACTTTCAGAAGCTGAGAGGAAGTTTGATACGGCTAGTCGTCTGTTGAAGGACGAGAGACAATTGAGGAAACAGCTTGAATCAAGAGTGAGCAATATGGAGGAAGAAATGAGAGATCTCATGTCAGAGAAAGAAGCATTAGATAAGGTGAGATTTATAGGAAATAAAAGAAGCATGGATATTAAAAATAAGTTTCAGATAGTTTGTGATGGGTTTTAGTGATATTTGTGAGAATTTTATGAACAAAGTGAGATTAATCTAATGTCCAAGAAAGAAGCATTAGGTAAGTTGAGATTTATAGGAAATTAAATGAAACATTTATTAAAGATAAGATTCAGACAGACTCAGAGGAGGGCTTATTTGTGAGGACTTTATGAGTTTCATATCATGTCATTGAAAGAAACAATTAGAGAAAGTGTGATTTATAAGAAATAAAGAGAAGCATTTAACATTAAAAGGAAGATTCAGGAGGATTCAGAGATTGTGATGTGTTTTAGGAGGACTTAAAGATATTTGTAAGGACTTTATTAGATTAGTCTTTTTTCAATAAAGAAGCAATTAGATAAGGTGAGAATTATAGGAAATAAAAAGAAGCATTGGATGTTAAAACTAAGATTCAGGAAGATTCAGAGGGTGTGGTAGGTCTTTGGAGGGCTTAGTTATTTTCTAAAGACCTTTTGAGATTAGTCTTATGTCGGAAAAAGAAGCAATTAGATAAGATGAGATTTATAGGAAAGATTCAGATAACTTATTGGGATTAATCTAATGTCTGAGAAAGAAGAATATCATAAGGTGAGACTTGTAGGAAATAGAAAGAAGCATTAGATAAAGTGAAATTCATAGGAAATAGTCAGAGAATGTGATGTGATTTATGAGAAATTGATGAGATTTGTGAGAACTTGGTGATACTATTATTGAAACAAGAGATTAATATTATGTCAGTGAAAGAAGTTTAGATAAGGGGAGTTAGCAAAGATGAGAACGTTGGACATATGATCGTAGGATCGGGAGTTCGACTACGGGATGATGATGATGATTGTTTTTGGTGTATTAAAGGCTTTGGGTGGCTCATATAACCGACCCATTAAAAAAGGCCAAGAAACCGAATCAATTTAACAATCAATTAAATAATCTTGAAAAACGAATCAATTAATTAATCAAGAAGAACAGAGGAAAATACATTTGTGATGACATGATGATATTTTATAGAACTTTGTGAGTTTGAGTTACTTAAGATAAATAGAATGGTATTAAAAGCGTTGAATAATATGGTATTAAAAATAGAATGGTATTAAAAGCGTTGTTTCAAATTACCGTCCTATTTCTATACTTCCGGCTCTATCAAAGGTTTTCGAAAGATTGGCTTATAACAGACTTTGGAATTTCATTAACAAGTATAATATTATATATTCTGATCAATTTGGGTTTCGTAAAAATCATTCTACATATATGGCGTCATTAAAATTTGTTGACAATATTGCTTCGAATTTGGATAAAAGGATCAGTACGATTGCTTTGTTTTTAGATCTTTCAAAGGCATTTGATACAATCGACCATAGTATATTATTAAGCAAACTAAATTTATATGGAATTCGTGGTATTGCTTTAAATTGGTTTTCGAGCTATCTGAAAGATCGTACACAGTTTGTAAGTTATAATAACGTATACTCATCTACAAGTACTACAAATATTGGTGTGCCACAAGGATCTATCTTAGGACCATTACTATTTTTATTATATATTAATGATTTACATAAATGTTCAAATTATTTTAAG
>JAODAI010061893.1:0-12030 GCA_027575025.1 Scotoplanes globosa | reverse complement strand
GGGTCAGGAGTTCGAATACGGAGTGATGATAAATATAGTCCAGTGGCTCTAACTGGTATATCAAAGGCTTTGGGTGGTTCATATAACCACTGCGTTGAAAAGGGCCAGAAAATCTAATCAATCAATCAATGAATTGAATCGGGTTAATAATGATTTGTATAAATTTACCGTTACTTGGTTGAAATATATTTTCAGAATTGAATCGACCACCTCACTAACTTTGTTTCCGTTACGTTTCAGGCGACTTTCCCAGGGCGTGGGCCCTCCTGCTGGAGCACATTGAGTCGTCTGCGCTCAGTCCCAGCAAGGAGGTCTCCCTCAACGCCCTCAAGAGTTTCCAGGACGTCCTCCGCGTCAAGCGGCCCAAGAAACACTCCAAGGGCGGCGGCCTGGTCAAGCAGGCCAGCACCGCCAGCAGCGGCAGCGAGAAACAGGCGGACGAGGGCGCCGTTCCAGAAGTTCCCGGCGAGGAGGCGATGCGCCGAACAGACGGCGCCGAGGGTCTCGACCGCAGCCGGTCCAAGACGGACCCGGGCGGCGAGACGCGGACCAGACCCCCGTCCCTGTCGAACTCTCTGGGCGACGTCGACAGCGACAGCGAAAACGACCGGTTCGCGAGCGACGCGCTCTGGTCGAACGCGTGGCGCGTCTGGCACGGCATCGGCATGGTGAGCACCAAGCCGCCCAGCCAGCGGACCGCCGACCTGCCGACGCAGGCCTTCCTGACGGCGCTGGTCCAGATCTTCCCGCTCCTGTTCAAGCACATCCGGCTGCGCTTCGTGTCGTCGGACCTCCAGCGCTTCTTCTCCGTCCTGCAGAACGCGGTGTCCGTGCCGGTGCAGGCGGACATGTCGGTCTTCATCATCCCGTCTGCGGGCGACTCCGAGCTGACGCAGCTGCAGGAGGCCATCCTACATTCCATTACCATATTACAGGGGGTAAGTGTTAACGCTTTGACTGCCGATTTAGGGCCATCCTACATTCCATCACCATATTGCAGGGGGTAAGTTAACCCTTTGACTGCCGATTTAGGGCCATACTACATTCCATCACCATATTGCAGGGGGTAAGTTAACCCTTTGACTGCCGATTTAGGGCCATCCTACATTCCATCACCATATTACAGGGGGTAAGTTAACCCTTTGACTGCCGATTTAGGGCCATACTACATTCCATCACCATATTGCAGGGAGCAAGTGTTAAGCCTTTGACTGCCAATGTAATTTGAAAACTTGTTTCCAAAAATAGACGGCCTCCTAAGGATGAGTTTCATCATCATCATCGGTCCAGTTTTGATCCAGTTTTGTCCTCGAAGTTCGGAGGTGGCCGGCATCACCTTACTCTTGCAGCAATCGCCCTTACACCATTCCGTGGTTTGAAAAGTTTGTGGTTTGAAAAATAAACAACTGGTGAAAAAATTATAAAGACATTTACGAATCCAAATATGAGTTTAATGGGGATTCGTGTAACGTCTGGTTGCCAGTAGGCCTACACTAATAAATGAACAACTAAAATATGTAAAAAATGTAATTATTGTTCTTTCTTGTAATTATTTTGATACCAAAATCGAGAAAATATTAAAGTGTACCCAGTGTATCTTGCTGGTGTATCTCAAGCTTGGGGTGGCTTTCTGTAGCCCTGTTCTTCAAACGGGACCGGGAAATAAATTAGTCCATGATATTTTAGACATTGTACATGTGATATCATTTCACTGTATTTAGCGGTGTTATACTACACCAGTGCCCCTTGAATTTGCAACCACCATTGCTGATTGGTTGTATACAGTACATGTGATGTTGATTGTTGATATTTTTAGCGTCTTGACTAAGACTAGACTACCCCCGTGCAGAAGGTCGGTCTCTCCATACTTGCGGAACGTACTGCAGTAATCCTTTTTGAAATCCAGCAAAATTACATGCCGCATACAATAAGCCTTTTCATAGTCTCGGAGAATTGCATATGCGCATGGTTACCAGAGAGGTCAGCGAAGCAAAACAATAATACAAAGGATCGGTGCCCATGGTTACGCCGTATTATTTTTTTGTTGTTGGGACATATCGATTTCATTAATACTATGATATTATATTAATAATATCAATAATACAATACAATAATATTAATATAATTGTTCCTTTACAGTTATATTTTTCAGGTATTACAAATAAAAAAATATGTAAAAAATATCAATAATGTTTATCTTCATTGACCTTTGGTGACCTCTCAGACAGTGAAAAGGCTTATTAGATTATATCTGGGAGTACAGTGTAGCCTGTAGTACTGTTGCACATAACAAACATCAAGTGGATGTACACAGCGAGAGAGTTTCTCAAACGGCACATCAACATCGAGGTTATATTAGCGCCAGATAGGTTAATTATATTCAAGTCCATTTCACTTTTTTATGATGCAAACAAATAAAATGAATGACCATCCGGGATAACTCCTTGCTCTTTGCGAAAAGGTGGCCAGACTAAGAATAACGAGACAGAAGTCCTGCCCCGGGACCGTCATTTTGCGTCATCATCGTAATGTGGCCGTAATTTGTTAATAGGACCGGTTTCCTCCACTTAGACTAAAAGTATCCCTCTTTTTGTAGTAGGTCGGAGACAGCAATATTATCTTTTCTTTCCTCTCTGGTTTCTCACTCCACCCACATCATAACCCCAACCCCCAACAGTGTGGTGCTGGGCACTAGACCGACATAGGTCCCAGTATGGACCTGGATGCCAAACACACTGTTGTTATTTACTGAAAATATATATAGTACAATGACACAACTTTTACATTATTGGAGCTCTAGGAAATCTGGTTTCCTCCATCTTAGATTGAAAACATTCGTAGTTATTTATACATCTGGATGCCGGAGACAACAACGTTCTCGCATTCCATCCTCTCCTCCAAACCACCCCATCCCAAAGCTGTACATATCACTAAAATATTCATTTATCCACTCTGTTTTTGAGAGACTTTTTATTTTTCCCTCACTCTCTGTCTTTTTGATTCAGTTTATATTTAGTCAAGCTAAGCTGTAAACGATGAAAACATTTTAACGATGCATTCCTTCCTCTCTCTCTCACCCCACCCACCTCGTCCCAATTATTTTGTGTCACCGTAATATTCTGTTCATCCCCAGTTGTTATCGAGATGATACTGTTGTCTTTCCGACACTCAATCTTCTCGATTCAATGGAGGATTAATATAATCTAGTAAACGCTGAAAACATCCTAATGCAATTACTGCCCTGCCCAGTGTATCAGTTACACACATGTCCTCAAGATAGTCGTCTCCGTCTAATTCAGTGGACATGGGGACGGCCTATCTGCTGTGATCTCCCCGACTAGCAAAGACCCTCCTCAAAGACACGGATGATGAGATTGATAGAGGGCATGGCATGCACGTACCAGGGAGTTTATATGTCTCATAGCAACTCCCTGCATGTACGGAGACTCAAAAGATATGATAAATATGGCAGCAATATGGAAGAAGAATGGTCATGAAAACAACTACGCTGGGGGGAAATACAATCCCAATTTGATGGCCTAAAATGCCAAATTTGATAATATGGATGAAACTTTTGACTTGGGTGAATTTTCAATTGGTTCAACATGGCCACAGTAAAGAAACCATACATATGAAGAGTACATCCCAGTAATAATAACCAACATTTTGTTGTTTGTAATTCAAGTTACTAAATTAAAAAAATTATAGGATAACTGACTGGGGAAAAGTTTGAAGAATTTCTAACAATACAAATATTGCATCATCTTCTGACTTGATTAATGTTAGTGACTCCAGTGACAAAATGTATTACACCATCAACAATGAATGAGTGAATAGGCTTCCTGGCTCTTTTCAACGCAGAAGTTATATATATGAGCCACCCAGAGCTATGTATATACCAGTTACAGGGCTCACGCTTCACGGAGGCTACGAGGCGATTTGCCTTGGTGCCCTCTCAAAATGTCCAACTGAAGCATATAAAAACAGTGGACATGCCCTAAAAAACACATAATGGCCTTGCCCTTTTACTGACAAAGTTCGAGGCCTGCAGTTAGAGAGACAATGATAATGTAGTCATCACTTTAGACTCAAATTATAGTATACGTGTCCACAATAAATGGAAGAGCTCTATTTCACAAACATTATTAATAAATCTTCGTAAATTCATAAGTATTTAAGAAGAATGAGCATTCTTAACTTCCAAACGATTAAACTTTGTAACTTACAAACTTTTATTTAGGAACGATTTAAAAGTTTGTAAGTTGGCTATTAACATGTGAATGTGGGTATTATTTTATTTCCGCCATTATGAAATACTCACAGATTACTCCACCCAGTCTTCTCCAATATTGACAGGAGTTTGATTAGATATCGATTGCATGACTATATTTAAAGTTAATTTTAACAATGCGATTTATAGCGCTGTCTTCGAAACTTGTGTCTTAGTCAAATTAGTAAACAAAAATATTAAGTTAAGGATACCCCGGACCATGTGTAAACTCACAAACGATTTCAGCCAAAGTTAATGAATTAATTCTTCTTGAATGGCTTTGTGACATAGACCATACAAATCTTCGTAAAGTTAAGAACCATTTCAGAGTTACACATTGTTATTCTTCATAAGTCTGATATACGAATGTTCGTAAGTTTTGTGAAATTGGACCGTGGTTTTGGCTTTCGGTAATATTTTTTAATAAAGATAATGTTTTAATGAATCAGTCTTTATCATGCAGTATATAACAAATTGACACCTAGTAAGTGAGCAGGTCATCTTAAAATATGTGGCATTGTGCCAATATCAGGAGGGTAAAATTGACAGAATACTTCAACATCAACTTTATTTCTTCCTAGAACTTGAAGAAAACTAGATAGTCATGAAATTACTTTGGTACCATGCAGCAATACAAAATATGTATTGGGTAGATTTTTGAATGAATGAATGAAAATGTTTCCTCTCCCTTTTCAACGCAAATGTTATATAAGCCACCCAAAGCATCAGATATACCAGATAGAGTCACTGAAATATTGACTGAATGAATATGTTTCCTGGCCCTTTTCAACGAACAGTTATATGAGCGATCCAAAGCCTTTGATATACCAGTTAGAGCCACTGGAATATTGAGTCAAAGTGGTGAGACAATTAAGGATTCATTGATTGATTGGATTTCCTGGTCCCTTCAATGCAGCAATTATATGAACCACCTGCAGCTTTCATATACCATATCATAGAGCCACTGGAATATAATCATCATCACTCCGGATTCTAACTCATGACCTTACGATCACAAGTCCACCGCTCTATCAACTGAGCTAACCGGTCTGGGGTCACTGTGAATTATGCCCTCAAGAGAAAACAGTAGGACAGGGGTTAAGCTGCCATACTACAATATATAAATCCAGTTTGACAAATATACTGAGATAGATTGACTCCAGTAAGTACACAATATATGATACTAAGTAGATAGAAGTGATTTTTTCTGAATCATCGATTATTAAATCCAAATTTCATAAAATATATTTTTGAATCACATTAACACATGATGATAATGTTCACCTAAATCTAGAAAGTAAATAACTTGTTGACAATAAAGTAATATATAAAATCTATTATGTAATCTATGAAAGAATTGAAACATATAATTTGCTGAAATTTATCCTTTGATAGTTATGAAAAATACAAGGCCAAGGGTGATATTGGTTGGTTGATTGTAAATATAAACTTTGGCTTAATAACGCCGCAATCATAATTTTGTCTTATCCGAGGATTACTGGATTGCTAAGCCCCAATCTTATAGACATTATAGATAGATTGATTGGTTAAAACATCCCATTTATCTAAAATACAGGATTAACGGTAGATGTCCACGCCTTTAACATGATGGCGCAGTGATTGGAGCCTTTCAACTTCAAAGTTGTAGGTTCAATTTCGAAGTGATCACATCTATATACAGTGTCCTAAACTAGTAGTATTTATATACTGGTACGTTATCTACAACAGTTTATAATACCTAGTCTCTTTCAACAACATGGTTATTATATAAGTCACCCAGGCATTTAACAAGACAGATACATACACTATTGCTAGTATAATTGAGTTGTAATTCACAAGCCTATGGGCTTGTCCCACGTTAGGATGCAGCTTTAATATCACAAAACTAAATGGCTTTACAGCTAATATTATTTAGTAAATAGGTAATGGCACTATGGAGGTACTGTCGGTAATTTAGTTATATTATTATACAACCATTTACTTCAGGGGTAATGTAGCCTGTATTCATAAAGTAAATACGGTCTTCTGATTGGTCGATTGGGCTAAATTACCCATGTTCGAATAGAGTATCGAGACATAGCTAGGATGCTGACATGATAGCACTTGGGAGAGTTGTATTGCCTAATTAACAATCTAGTAAGCTAGTTAATAGTATTGCTGTTCAACTGCTCATGATTGACTGAAAAGGGTTTATTTGGTTCACTGCTACAGTTGAAATGATAATTACGTTTTATAAATTCATAGAACATTTATATGATCCTCGTGAAACTTTATTAGATGCTTCCATATCCTTGACAGCATATGTACATAACGCCAAAATAAATATATGTAATACTGAAAGAATCATAGATTAGTAGCACAAAAGGCAAAATGTAGAAGGATCATTTGACCTTTGATGGACCATTTTAAGCATCAAGATGTATTCATATGACAGTTTTCTGATATGAAACACTTTTAGCTGTGATCTACTTATCTGGACTTATTAAAAAAATGTGTCGCATAAAACAAATGTCGCATAAATTATTATTATTTATTAGTGTGCGTATAAAAAAATCTGAAATTCAGGATATTTGACTAGTACTGAAAATTAATATTCAATATTAACTATTTATGATATCTATTTGATTTATTTTAATAAAGGAGCCAGCACTGTCCGTTTACCTAGGTGCATTACAGGATTATGGAAGACCAATTTTACACAGACAGTGACAACGGATTTAAGTCTTTATAGAAAAATCCAATTTATTGAGGAACAACAGTATATATATATATAAATGATTATAGGCCGGATACTGTAAAACCTAACTAATACCACCACCCACACACAAACACAAATGTATACCAGCAGTCAGGTAACATCCATCGATTATAAACATCTATTAATTAATTAATATGAGGCGACTGATAGATTGAACATGTTTCCCCAACAATGTATTTTACAGTCACTATCAGATAAAAAATTAAATTGATTGATCATCATTTTGATCAACTAAGCCACCGAAAATACATGATATATCAGTTTAATAGAGGTTATATGAGCCACCCAGTGGCTTTGATATCAGTTAGAGCCATTGGAATATAGTCACCATCACTCTGTGTACAACCACAAGTAGCCAACCAAAGTATTGTTATACCAATTAGAGCCACAACAGGGGATTTGATACCAGTTAGAGCCAAGTAGCCATCCAAAGCATTGTTATAACAGTTAGAGCCACTGGAAAAGAGTAAAGATGACCTAAAGTAACCCACTTCTTTCACCATTTAAATAAGAATGAATGCAATTGATGGATCGAGATCAATTTGTTTCCTAAAGTCTTTCTAACATCAGCATCAGTTTCCATGAGCTGCTAAACCTTTGATTGTTATCCCCAACTACATCTCTTGGATTGATTGATTAGGTTTCCAGGCCCTGTTCAATGGACAGGTTATATGAGTCACCCTGAACCATTGGCAGACCAGTTAGAGCCACTGGAATGGACTGAGCATCACTGGAATGAATGAATGGGTTTCCTGGAACTTGTCAATGCAGTTGTTATATGAGTCACCCAAAGCCTTTGATATACCAGCCACTGGAATGTAATCATCATCACTCCGGATTCGAACCCCTGACCTTACGATCATAAGTCCAACGCTCTATCAACTGAGCTAACGGATTCGAACCCCTGACCTTACGATCATAAGTCAAACGCTCCAGCATCACTGGAAAAGACAATAATGCCATTTTTTGAGTCTTTAATGTAACTCAACTCTTAACTTACACCGGGAACTTACTGGCTGGCTGGCACACATGTTCTTCCAATTTAATATTTTTTTTCAACAATTCAAAATAGTCTAAACTATTGAAACCAATTAAAAATATAGTTATAACCCATTTTAAATGAGCAGCAGTATAGAAACTTGTTAAGAACAAGGTATATGATACATCATTTCTAGTCACCAAAAATATATATTCTGTAGAAACTATCCAGCTACTGTTCCCACCACCACCAGCCCTGCTGTAGTATGAAATAGTTGCTGAATGAATACTGCATAAGTTAGGCTGATGCATCAATTATTAATACACCTGTTGCCTAAGATACTCTGTCCGGCAGTATATACAATAAATCTATTTTGTCTTGTGAATCCTTTGGTGATAAATACTTCAGAATCATTCCAGCCATCCCATTAGCCTGTTGGAAAAAAGAACAAAGAGATGGATCGATATATAATAACAATAATCGGACCAGAAGGCTTATTTAATTTTACGACGCTAAGCGATCACCTAAGTGGGAGAGGCAAAGCCTTTTAAATTACAACTTCACGTCGTGTGGTCATCCAATTAATAAATTTAAAGTCAAATTTGGATTTTTTAATTTGAGAAAGTTGTTCGCATGGGAAAACCGTGATTGCTATCTGATGAAAAACCTACACCGAACCCCGGATCTCCCACAGGCGGAGATTCATAGCTTCTAGAGCTACCAGCCTATCCACTCATCCACAGTACTGGTATATAAACGTAAAGCCACGTATTCGGAAATTGAGATTTTGTTATATTATAATTCAATATGTATAAAATTGATATACAATTTGTCATGCTTGGGCTAAGACACTGGCTGACAAATCTCACACATGATGATGGACATTTATGTCAGGGAAATGTGTGTTTGAATAATTGTGAACAATATTTTTTTGTTCACGAGCCAATCCTTAAGATTTTCAGTTGTTGTGCATGGATCACCGCCAAAAACAATAGGCTTCAACCCTGGACCACAGGATATCACTGTACTCAATATCAACTACATATGAATTACGGTTATTAAGATAACGTTCAAAAGCCATTTCTTAAGATATTCAAAATAAGCTCCACCCAAAAAATAATATGCATGGTTCGCATGGGGTCATAGGGTATCATTTTTCCAAATCTCACAAAAAATTGCGAAGGCTTCGGCTGTACATCGCTAAATAGCCAAGCCTCTAAAGCCTATCTATATTTTACAAATAAAGCTCCCTCCGCCCACTCATACTTACAACTAAAGTACAGATATAGCCTGGTATATGGCTTGTAAATACGTTTTCTCAAAAACTTAAAGTCCAACAACGTTCAAGCTTGGTACTTTCCATCCTGACAAGAGACCGCCGCTATCAACGCCGCCCCCTTGCCACTACCGTCCCCAGACAGCAGGTACCGTTACTTACTTTCCATCCTGGCAGAGACCGCCGCTATCAACGCCGCCCCCTTACCACTGCCGTCCTCAGACAGCAGGTACCGTACCCGGGCCTCGGGCACCAACTCTCGGGTGAAAGATTCCATTATGGGCTGGAACTTGGGATGGTACTTGTAGAGGGACCCGTCAACGCCGATGGTCACCGTTTTACGGCCCATCTTTTTCAATATGGCTGCCAGTCCGGCCGTGACCAGTTTGGCGGCGCGAGTCGAGACCGCGCCGCAGACCGCCCTGACAACGGTGACGTCGTCCTTTGTGTACGTCAGGTTGAGGGTGGTCAGGATGTCACGACAAACAGTGCCCACGGTGCTGACGTCTCTGATGAAAGAAATAGAGAGAGAATCACACAGAACGATAAAATAAGACAGGAGAGAACCATACAAAATTATTAACTATGAGAGAACAAAATAGTTATGGTGTATTCATGAGAGAAATACAAAATGCACAGAATGATTAGACCCTAAATAATGCAACCACTAACAGTGCCCACATCTCTGATGAGAGAAATAGAGGAGAGAGGACCACACAGAATGATAAAATAAAGACAGCAGAGAACCATATAAAATTATTAGTTATGAGAGAACACATCAAAATAGTTACGGTGTATTCATGAGAGAAATACAAAAGGCACAGATGATTACATCCTAAATAATGCAACCCATTTTCTTGGGCCATATAAATTGGGGGGGCGTTATTACTATTCATAACAGTAATTTTCAATAGCCGTATTCGTCAGGACAACTTTCTATGGTCAAAGATTATAAAGTATAGTAATTATGTAGACTGTAGCTTTATATTTGCATTGAAAATATCCCACCGGTTTCTGTAAAATATTGAACTGGACTCATAACTTGAGTATAGCGTTCAGGATACACTACAGTATCAGGTACCTGTGCCACCGATCGCTTCAATTGTCATCGTGAGATGAGCGATCCAGAAATGTTCAATGGAATAATATCGGCAGAAAAGGTTATTGTATACTATGTAACAAAGGAATCCGAACCGGGAAAAGATTTAGAAGACAGTCCAAGAAAAGAAGGAGATGACATCACTAATATGCTGGGGGTTCTTGTTGACAAACTGCTCTGGACAGGACGTCTAACAGAGGGCTACATCCTGCAGTGGATGGACGACGCCTAGGTAGGTATAAAGGTCTTGGAAAACACAGAATGCTAACCACCGTGTAAACCGTACGCCTAACAAAATGAAGCCAACTTTTAGCCCTCCAAAGTCCGTTTTTAACCTTCAAAGTCCAACAAGCGTATCCTTTAAACACTAGAGGCACCATACCAATGCGTCATGCCGCATGCGTCTGTGCTAATTCAATCAATAGTGTGAACGTGCGTATACATAACTCAGGCAGAGTGTGAAAGCACACTTGTCTACGTTTGTACGTGATTTACAGAGATATAAATATTCAACGTTCACATCTAAAATTGTATACACTTGTAACGCATATGATGGTGATGCGCGCAGAACGTCACAGTCAGTATTATATTACTGTATAATTTGCAACATGCAAGAGGCGCGCCAAAATCATAGAAAAGTAGTGCGTGAACGCAATTAATGTGCAATATTACGCAATATTGCATAGCGTACTGCTGCACGGCTCACACGTTCTGCACGCACGGCTTCTAATTTTGAGCGTTTGTTAACATTCTCTGTTTTTCTGTTCTGTGGTAATATGGGATATAACGAACCACTCAAATAATTATACAGAAATAATGTGTGAAACGGCCCTCAAAGGTTGCCTAACAAGATGGCCGGCTTGATTCTCTGAAAACAACCAATGGGTGACAATCGTTGTACGAATTAATTTGGCATGCACGGATAGACACACAATCATGATATCCCCTGCAAAGAGCTTACGCCTTTAATATTACTTCATAAACATCCTTACTGTGTGCAGTAGGCCAATATGTTACATCAGATCTGCAATCGCCATCATTTGAATGGTCAAAGGGGAGGGTTCCTGGTGGCCTGTACTATTTTTGTGCATAATTAATCATCCTCACATGTAGACTGGCTACGTATCTTGCATTTTGGAAGCATTATATGAAGGCCCCCTATATATTATGTATGTATATATTTTTCATTTAGCAACGGGCCACCTCTTGCCCCCCCCCACTATGCCACTGCACAGAAGTAGTAGAACACTGCTGAATTTGATGAAATGACATTACATACAGAACCTCTGTAACAGTGGGTGGGAGGTATACGCAACTTCATTTGAAAAGTGAAAATCTTTTTCACATTGCCACCGATCGCCGACCATGGGATGAACAAATCAGAGGGTCTACCTGTAACGCATAGGTTATGTCAGTCACTCAAAGCCTTTGATATACCAGTTACAGACACTGAAATTGGTTGCAGTTCCTACGCGGTCAGCGGATAACGACAGTGACCGCAACATGGCCCATCATTCATTGATTACGATTCCTGGCTCTTTTCAAAGACTAGGTTAAATGTGAGCCACTCGAAGCCTTTCATATACTAGTTAGAGCTATAGGAGGAGGAGAATATAGTCATTATTCACCCTGAATTCAAACTCGTGGC
>JAODAI010061782.1:0-12030 GCA_027575025.1 Scotoplanes globosa | reverse complement strand
TCCCCCCTAATGTCATCCAACCTCCTCCTATCCACCCTCTTTACCCCCACTATCCTTCTCATCCAATTATGTTCACATATGGGGGTACTATAAATCAAGTATATTGTAAAGAGATTCGATGCATTGCAATTTGTGTATCGAAGAGAAGTAATTTGATATCTTCATATGTACATATATACATTGTATATCATATATATATATATACTTCCTACACACACACAATTATGTATGGAGATGTGATATACACACATACATTTTGAGGAATATGTTTCGTAATATACTGTGTTTACATACGGGGCCATTCATTAACCGATTAAACATGTCAACACTCCGCAATAAATATTTATGTATCATGATTTCGCATAGTATATACAGGGAGCTAGTGAAAGATACCATGGACGTGTGTTCGGTATCTGGATACTATATGCTGGAGGTTGGAAATTACTCTGCCAATAAAAGTTCCCCACGTTTGTATATTTGGATTACATGAACCAACATTCATATCAACCGGACCATGGTAATTCATCTGCCACGATTTATGTTACGGTATGTTTATCGGGGCCCTGTCAGCCCGTCTGTGCGTTGGCGACTTTTCTTTAATTTGGTAAATTTATCTTGTCCTAGGAGCCCATGGTATCCTTGTGGGCCTCACACTGTCTGCTACATGTCACCAATGTTTCCGAGTTATAAATATAATGTGTATAACGTTACATGTTTCCAGATGCATGCCATACTATTTGTTTGGGTTATAGTTTGTAGCATCGCATCGATGGTGTACACCTGCATTTAATAATAAGGTAGACATAGCCTGTATCATAGGAAACCAATCCACAACTGATAACTATAATACACCATCAACTAACTGCTTTTTGCTGTACATCATGTGACTTTCACACACAGATTTCTCAATAATACATGAACTAAAACTAAAAATCTCACTCCAATAATATACCCCGGCATCTCTTTCGTTGTATATCCAGTTTGTGAGGTGTGAGGGTGTGAGTGGGAGGGGGCTAAGATAATTTGGGATTTCATAAGTTGGGTGGACCATATAAATATTTACCATCAAGTGTGAAGCCGGCCTTCGGTTCCTCCAATTCACTTCGCTAATATGTTAAATTGGGAAAGAAGGTTCTAAGATAACATGTGTAGATAACGAGATGCGTGAGTCACGAGGTGTGACGTAATATGTGGGGGGGGCATAGCAACATGGGGTTCTGGGTTAAGGTTACTTTTATATAAGCATGGTATTATTTGGTGCACGATATGTTTATTATTATTATAAGGTAAGTATTTAATCGCGGATGCATCCTTAATTGTTTCGGAGATTTTGCCGGAAACATATAGTTCTGGCTAGTGCAACAATGTGCAAAAAATATATAAACTGTGTTTTTCACAGATAAACTGTGTATTTCACAGATAAACTGTATTTATCAATAACAAAACCGAGTTTATCGGTTAATCATGCATGAAGACAAACTCTGTTTATTCAAACGATTTTAGTGATAATTATATCCAATTGTAATCATCTTTTACGCATTTCTAATGTTTATAGTATATGTCTACCAATTCCCATGCATGTGCAGTGTAAAACCCAACTCATTGGGATAACTTGAATATATTGAGGTAACCTGCTGCACGGCGGCAGTGAGCATGAGGGCCAATTTTAAGTTATATTAACTCAAGATTACTTCAGTTCCATTATTAAATCATCGAGTTACTTGAAATTACAATTGCCCATGCAGAAGGTTACCTCCATATATCCAAGTTACGCCAATGAGTTGTGTTTTACAGCTAGTGTGCTAAATTGTGCGAATCTTTACGATTTCAAGTTTTAGCATTGACCATCATCATATGATTATGTTGTTGCTATACCGTCAACATTTAGAGGTTCATACTTGGTCCACTATAATAACAAAACGCCATTTAGTTAAAAATCGTCTTTATCAAGACTATAATGACGTCACGTCATTATAGCTAACGTACTGATACATAATGGTAAATTGCTTGTTAATACGTTTTCTCAAAAAGTTAAGGTCCGACAACGTTCAAACTTGGCATCAAGGTTGATACCATTGCATACCAGATCGGTGTAGTTTTTGGTGGAGGTCAAAGGTCATTTGAGGTCAAACACTGAAACTATGTGGTCAGTGTTTCTTTCAAGACCTCAAATGACCTTTGACCTCCAAAACTAACACAAGACTTGTAAGCAATGGTGTCAACCTTCATGCCAAGTTTATTATTTGTGTAAACTATAACAAAAATTTACCTTCTGCACGAGATGTCAGACAGTCCAATACGTCACCAAATGGCATCACAATAATACCGTGCACAGCCAATCAACAGTGATTATTGTCATATTCAAGGGAGCACTATATGCTAATATATGCAATGATTTGACGTCACGTGTATGGTTGGACGTTGTGGACATAAATGCTTAATTAATGTAGACATTAAATCGAATTAATGTCTAGGGACATTAAATTGATTTATTGTCTACTTTAACTAAGTTAATGTAGATATTAAATGCAGTTAATGATTACATTAAAACGATTTGATGTCTATGTTAAATATTTAATGTTCACTTCAATTTTACGTGGCCACGTTAAATCGACCAATTCATGTAGCCATCGTATGTCGTATCAACAATAATATTACACAGACCTGATACTTGAACCTGGGACCATTATATGGCTAATATATTACCCACATTGATTTGCAAACATCCTAACTAAAATGTATTATTTGATGAATATCTTTATTTATAATACACCGTGGTTGTAATGTAAGCTGGCGACGGTTTAACATTTCACAAACTAAGCCCGTTTCGTACTATGACAATTAATACTGACAATAATCACACGGTTAAATATATTTTGTAAGATATAATTAGTTATAAATAATTGAAATGCAAATGCAAAGCACTTTGCCCAGTTTGCCGTTGTTGTGAAACCTTGAAGTTGAAGGTGCATGGTTCATAATGACGTTTCAAGTTTCAAATTTATTTCCACGAGCCATATAAATATTTACAATCAATTTGTATTATTTTATATAACAGTATAAAGAACATATATACATCAATGTACATGTCATAATAATGTAACGTATGGATTTGAGGGACCAGAAATAAGTCTGGCAACCTCTCAAGCATGCGCAGCGAAAACTACCCGAACAGTTTTAGGCGGAGAAAGTCGTTCTGAGAAGCATTCCAAAGAACAATTTCGTCTTGAAGAACAACTTCTGACCCACATATGAAGAAAGCCAATGAACTGTACAAGTAAAGAAATTATACATAGGCTATATGCCAAGAAGAATTGACTGGACAGACAATAATAGAACATTTCTATAGTCGCAAAAATAAGTTATTATTGGCGTGACTTTTATTTTGAGATTTCTCGCCCCGCAAAAAAAAACTTCGAAACTTCCATAATTATCCCAAAGCTTTATTTTAGTAGGCCTAAATCGAAATACTATTATCCATTCTTAATAATCTGCATGAAGAGCTTATATGACGGAAATGTAATGAAATAAGCTGCTGTACCTGCATGAGGATTTACAAATGTCTGATCGATCAGCAGCTGTGTTTTGCAGGGGAAGTTAAAATTGTCCACCCCATTCACCCAAACATCTGCACTATCGGCAAGGCAGCCGTACTAAACAGTCACACACCAGCTATTGTAGAACGGCGCAACGACAGGACCGAGTTTCTACGTCCTTTTATCTTATAATTATCTTCACATTTTGATTATATAAATGTAGGCTCCTTCTGATGTTCTGACTATTGTTGCAATATAGTTTAGAAAATATCCGCTACAACATTTTAATCAATTTCACGCCAAGTTTGTGTTCACAAATTTGTCTTTTTCCCCTTTCCCTTTTTTCCCTCTGTTATCTCCTTTTTTATTTTTCGAAAATCCCGAGGGGGGAGGCATGCATGGCTCAATGTCCCCCCTCGCTACGCCGCTGACTAACAGAGCTAGAGAGTTTGGGTGAATGAGGCACAATTTAATACTTTCCGTTTTGTACACTGTATTTTTATTGGATGATTTAATGTCTACATTGAATATTTAATGTCTATATTAAATCGATTTAATGTAGCGCGGCCTTAATTCGATTTAATGTAGACTTTTAAAACTATTTAATGTATACATTAATTAGGGAATAATGTATATATTAAGGAGTTTTTATTGTCGAATAATAACCGGGATGACGTCATCACATGCATGCGTTGAATGGACCGAGGCCGATTGGCCAAGGTCCATTGGCACCAGGCTGTGATGACGTCAATAAATACTCCATAATCTATACATTATTCCTATTCATAAAAAGTACAAACTTAGGGTAATTTCAATGCAATAATGACCCCAAACAACCAAAAATATACCTTTTTGGTCAGTGATCTTCGTATTCTCCTAACAACCGCAAATGATGGCACAGAAGTTAAGCTACCTGTTTTCAATACTATTTAACACCCGCGAAGTGCACAGTTTTGATAAAATTGCAGGCAGGTGTCCGGCTAATTTCCCATCACGAATTCTTTAGAAATACATACAAAGTTCGTCATTGTCTCACTTTTAATTTTCTTTTCAGGCGTGAATCCTTTACAAACACTTCCAATATACCATATTGTTCGCCATTGACTCATATTTTATAAATTATTTTCAGGCTTAAATTATTTACAAATACAAACAATGAACACCTGTACGTGACATTTGGAAAGTCCATTAATTAATTTAGAACTATGTGAGTTGTTCTTAAAGTAGGCCTAGTTGTTTATAAATAAAGTGTATGTAATTAACTTCGTTCTGTGTTAGTTATGTTAATGTTCACAGCCAATTGTCGTCGCCGTTGTCTCTTTGATCAGCCAATCACCAGTATCTAGCACTGCCCTCATAGTACATGCGATCAAGGGGCAGCGGGGTACGACTTTGTTTACAATGACCAGTGGTATAGATAGGAACTCAGAACCATGCAAGTCATAAGTACACTAAAAGTAATAAATTGGGTTGGTTGACGTGATTCTATTCAAGTCATAAGCCATCGCAAATGTGAAATATGACTCATTAATACATTTATGAAGAGTCACATAAATTATAGTTAGTGTTAGAGTCTACGTAAACATACGTATATACAGCATTACAGCATACAGGATACCCTGCAGCATATCGACGATACCGAGTCCAGTCTCTAAGTAGCAGCTGTACGTACAATTATATAGGTAGGACATCTCGTCCAGATTCTAGGAACGGAGCTGATGTCGTCAGTCCACTCCAGACGCTAAGGAATAGGGGTGTGGTACTGCATGGCATATGATTATGGCACTTGATAAAAGTCTCTGTGCATCAGATCAGACTGGACCATAGAAAGCAATATATTGGCCAGTATACAGTACTAGATCCGTAGCAGCCATTATTCGAAGAGGGCGCCAGCCATTGGTAGTAAGATAGAGTGACATCAATCATTCAACGATATATGGCCATCATATACGGCATCAGCCATTTTGAGGGATGGCACCAGCCATTAATTAGATATATTCATTTCCGATCAAATGTGATGGGAAGCGGCCAGGCATATTAAAGTATTAGAGACAGCGGCCATTACTTATAGAGGGCGTCAGCCATTATTCGGATATGGCAGTATCGACCAGTTAAACGAACATGGCACCAGCCATTAATGAGAGTTTGCATCAGCCATTAATCTCTCTCTGTAGATCCAAATAGAAAACACAATTATAACTTCAACTCTGAGCAGCTCAACCGAATATCGACGAAGAGTGGTGACCAAGAGCTACAATCTCCATGTATTTATCCAGTTAGGGCTTTAACCATTCCTATTAAATTTGGGGATTGCTGTCCTAAGGACAAAGACACTAGTCTAAATTCTGAATTATTGCCACATCGCGTGTCAATAGATATATAGGTTTATTTGATTTATAAGATCCTGGATTATGACAGTTCAATCAAAGGGGTACATAGAAGTTGTCCTACCTTGTCAAGTGTTTCACGATAATCAAAACTAAAGGAGAAGAAGAAACCCTAAACTCTTATAATTTATGGTAACCAGCTGCCAGTGACATGCTGTAGCATTTCATAACATCATTAGCTATGAGATGGGATATTATTGATATAAAAGTCACAACGGACCATAATATACCTCCAACCGACAAAAGGACCAATTGACTTAGATAATATTATGTTGACGAACCCAAAAGCTTCTAGCCACTTGAGGCCCATGAGTATGGCCAGCCGTTGACTCATGACATTTCCTTTGGAAGCTGTCATATTTATCAACATAGTGGTGGTAGGTTACACGATAGGGAGAGGTATGAACTCATAATAGGATAATATATTTACAATAAATAGGGTAATGGCCAATATACAGCAATCTCATATACCACTAAGTGTCATTGAAAGTGAAAGTGGATAATATGGTTCCATACACTGTCTAAGCTAAACTAGTTGAAGCAGGTCATTGGATGTATGATTCATGTGGTATTCAGTAACCTTGTTACAAGTATATTATACATACTGCTAAATTCGATTAAATGACATCACTGCATGTATAGTTTACAATTACAATATTAAATTCATACTGCTTAGCACCCGCAAATCACAAAGTTTCGCGTACATGTGTTAACTATATAAAAACGGCGGTGAATCAAATGCAATCGAATTATCTGTATAAATGGTTCTAACTAAACCATATAGGCCTACTTAATTTCGTCAAGAATTACACATTTATTGCATCACGTTTCTTTATAGCCTAAACCGTGATAATCCTCAAGTTAGCAGGGACGTATTCTGGTCTGAAGAAAAGGGGGGGGGAGGGGTGCATTTGTGCTGGAACCATTGTGTCGGCAGAACACACAGTGATCTCGCCGCGGGCGAATCCTCCGCGGTGTAGCAAACGCCGCAGGCGTTCCCCGCCTGGCGTGGGGTGGTAGGTACGTGGCTATAGGGGCCGGATATACTAATGTAACGTTACTGTAATACTACTATATCGTTGTTTTATTTCTGCCTACAACATACTATAGTAGCTTATGTTGATTGCTTGACAATTTTCAATACCAACACATACAAATGCTCAAAACGGGTTATAAATAAAGAAAACGGGTTATTGTATCAGATTAATAACCGGCCTTTGACCAATCACAATGCTTGATTTATATCACGTGGTAATCTGAGATTTATGAATATAATATAACCAACGGTCTAGTCAATATTACGCTAGTAATATACATGGACATTGATAATACTTAGGGAATCGTATTTATTCCGACTGATCATTCCTGCCGAAGTTAGGATGGCTATAGCCAATGCTCCGTGGAAGTGTTGTGCGGGGCCGCCAGCTAACCCCCATCCCAATCAACGGTCTTTTTAATATATGCCTTCCATGCCGATATTATTATAATATTACGCCTGCATTTGATTCATATGAGTGCCAGCATGGAAAATGCATTCCAACACATCACTTTTAAAATAATATCGCACCACCGATCGAAACGGCAAGTTTCCGCAGCTCTCTATAAGTGACCTTTGACCTGCTCGGAATAATTTCGTTTTTGTTAAGAAACTATGCGGCAGAGGTCCCAAACACGTTGATTATAATTAGTTGCTCAATTGGTCAAGCTTTATTTTGTTAAAAATATGAAATGTGGTTTTGGAATTATGATTATTTAAACTAAAACACGAATATTATAAGATTTTTACCCCCAAATAACACATTTTAGCTTTTTGGGGAAGAACAATCATGATAACCATCGCGATATACAATCAATGCAGACATTTTGCTTTCGTTCCGACATTCGTACATGGAGTTATTTAAAAACGTCAATAAATAACTGTACACTATACCCTATTTAATTAAACATGTTTATGACTCCAAGTTATAATTAATTAAAATATCATACAATAATTAAAATACTATAAAAACTTCAAATATAACTATAAAATTTAGTTACACGTAGATAATCTAGGATGCGATCATAACTCACATATCGAAACAAGAGATACATTGAATTCACAGTAAAATATGTAGATGAAGAAAATGCTTCACAGAAAGTAAAGCTTGACACAAATGACAAGTTGGCAAAGGGCGAATATTAAGAAGATATGAATGAGTTAAAAGAGTAGGCCTATGCCCTAACATTAATGGTCCTTCCCGAAACCCTGATAATGATAATTTGATTTACAAACTACTAGTGGTGCTTCATATTTCCTACCAATAAATGAGCAATTCCCAAAAATTATATTATCAACTATCAGGTAGATGTAGGTAGATGTAGGTTAGTGCAGAATTTAAACCGTGAATGGAAATAGGCTTCTTCCAGTATTGTTTCAACAAGTGATTTATAATTTTGCTATGCTTACCCAGAATATTTTAATGAGAGCTTGAGTTTCCCCTGTATTGTCATTTGTTGTGTCTGATTTATGACAGAGACACCGACAGTAAAGTGCACATGCACTGGCTTATCAGTGACAGAGATACTGACAGTAGAGTGCACACTGGCTTGTCAGTGACATGGTTGCTGGATATCAATAAAATATAGGACTAGTTATTATCATTTGCATAGTCATATTGTAGTAAAATAATGAAGAGATAATTGTTTGTTGCTGACAGGTGTTTATCAATATTTATGTGTGTTATCACATTTCACAAAATACGTGAATTCATCCATAGAAGATGAACACTTAACTATTAATTTAAAATTAGTTTAAATGTGAATAACAGTTTGGTTGATTGGTGATTGATGTGATTGATGTGTTTGACGTATCATTTGCAACCATGCATAAATTTGTTGCCATTGGAGCATCACTGGATTTCTGACAAAGGTTCCAATCTCATGACAATCAAGCAAGGAGGTAGTATCATTTTCAAAGTGTTTGGTATGACCTAACTTCCAGTGGTCTGTAACCCACACGGGTCAGGGATCAGTATTCAGTCTCCAGGCTTGCACGCACACGGATACTCTACCGTTGCATCACTCAATGAGATGGTCGGTAAAAGATATATGCATATTTACATTTAATCACTTTGAAATACAACATTATAAGACAAAACTAATCCACTCATTTTCATATTGGGATTGCAAAAGCTACTCAAATATCGGTTACATGGTACAAGATGTACTCATATGTGACCGTGCACCACAAAAGCCACGTAAAGTCGCTCAACTTCATTCAGAGATAAGCAAGAAACAAACAAAACAGTTTTTGATTACTTAAAATATATACCACTGTAGACAATGACTCATGTTACAATATCAATTTAGCAATGGTTAACAACAGCATTATTGCCTAGAAGCCACTGATTATGGTTAATGATTCAGTAATATTTATTACTATTGTTTGTTGCAATTAAAACCAACATACACATTTTTCAATTATTTAATATTCCATCATATTGTGATAGATGTGACAGTGTTTCATTAACCCCAAACCTGCACAAATTATATATCATGGAGAATCCAATACTACAAAGAACCAACTCTCCCCAAAATCGACTTTACTCTGCTTTTGTGTTGGCTGGTCACATATAGACTCTGTGACGTACATATTAACTTATACAAGCGGAGTTGTAGTTTTCAGTTAGCATGTAAATCCCATTGACGTCCATGTGATCTAACAAATTTTTCGCAATATTGGTTAGTTAGTGAATTGATCCAACAATGGTGCATGGTATTAAATGTATGTAAATATGCTGCATTTTTCTGCTTAGTGAGCATTCTTGAAAACAAAAGTTCTTTACCATTTTCATACCCTGAACAACAACATTTTGGTTATTTGCCATATTTTGAAATTAATTTATATGGCATTTAATTTTATAACATATTTTTACGCCTATGTTGGTGTACGTGGCTAGCATCATACTGGTGTATAGGCTTCCAGAAGAAGCAGGCGTAGTGGAGGTTCTGTAACTGAAGCATGGGTGGATGATTCAAACGTGAAAATATGGTGAAATGACCTACTTATATGGCATTTCATTTTATAACAGGTTTATGATTATGTTGGTTTCTCGCGGTGGCTAGCGTCATACTGATATTGGGTGCCAGAACAAGTAAGCCTAGTGGTGGCTCAGAACTGAAGCATTGGTGGATGATTCAAACGTGAAAATATGGTGAATGACCTTCTTAGAGGAGTTTACTAGAGTAAGTACTATTAAAGTATAATTATGTGTATCTTATTACTCCCATTTAACAGTAATCGGCCTGGAAGGCTTAATTTATCACACTGCTATAAAGAGGGACGTGAAAGCCAGCGGTATTAACGTGTCAACATGGAAGAAGTTGGCCACAAATAGAAGTGATTGGAGAAAGGAGGTGGCTGTGAGACTGAGAAGGGGAGAGGAAAGCCAGGTGTAAAGAAAGTCAGAGTGCAACACCATCAGCCTCTATCTACATTTTCTGTAAATGCGACCGGGACTGTCATCCCGGTATTGGACTTTACAGCCACCAAAGGCGATGCATTACCAATATTGGACAATCAACAAGGGTGCTACTCCATAGTCTGAAAGACTGGCGGATGCCTACCACTATCATAAAGCAACCCCCAAAGTAGGAGAGAAACATAAATAAATCATGTCGTCTGGTCATGCAATTCATAAGTTTGAAGTCAAATTTAAAATCCAACGCTTGTACAACAATTTTAAATAAATCTAAAATTGTGATTTTATAATTTTCTCAGATATTGTAAACATACATTGTTTTCTATATTGTTGTGAATGACTTTTAACACTGGCTAAAACACAATTACTGAACTGAATTTGTTCTACGGTTCTTCTTATGATTACATGTTAAAAGCCATTTTTTAATATTTTCGTCCACTAATACATGAGTATCATATCACCATGATAAACATTGGCTTAATTATTCTGCAGCATAGTATCATTGTGCCAATTTATCAACTAAATATAAAGGTTTTTGATATATTGTTTTTGCCTGCCAGGTGGTGTACCGGCCTGCACCTACGCCATGTATAGACTGCATACAAATGAATGAATGAATTAATTAATTTCCTGGCCCTTTTCAATGTAGAGGTTATATGAGCCACCTAACACCTTTGATATACCAGTTAAAGCCACTGGAATAAAATCATCATCATTCCGCATTCAAACTTGTGACCGTTTCGATCATAAGTCCAACGCTCTATCAGCTAGCAATAAACCCAAATTGTACCCCATTTTTCTTCCTCCAAGGGACTAAGAAAAATTGTGGGCTTGGGAAGCACATAAACCAATTAAATCTATTTCTAAAAATCTGTTCGATAATCCCCCTGGATTTAAAATTCATCCCCCAATATTGGATACTCAATATTTTGGCAGAAATCTGGGTGTATCTGTGTTTATTAAACCTAAAGGGTACCTGGAATATCAGCACTCTACCATGGAAATGATATATAATTTATCTTTGGTTTGGGACTTTACCGTGGAAGTACATAGTGCCCAGCACTAACGTAACACTAAGTTACAAACCCAGCTAAACGGATCGAGGGGGGGGGGAGGGTCCGGACCCCCTGCTCGGCGGTGATTTTTTTATATGCCTTATATGCCAATACAGTCGGAGATCCAGGGGTCCGGACCCCCTTGCTCAGTCCGATATCGAAAAAAATCCTAGGTGCATTTCAGCACATCCCTTTAAAAAATCTTAGGACCTCGGCCTACAAACAATCCCACCTGGTCTCCAGTATATGGCACTCGCAGTTGCTGCTTGTACCTTCAATTTTCAATTTGCGCCCACATTTTTGTATAACCAGTTTAGCTACAGTATGTGAATGGTTAATTATACAAAACATATTATCAGGATCGGACCTCATGCGCTATACTAGGCGCCGATCCAGGGGGTCCTGGGGGTCCGTATTTCGCCCATACTTTTGAAAAAAATCCCCTTCATTGCACTCGCAGTTCCAGTTCCAATTGACGACAATCTGCACACCTAACCAGTCTACATGTGTGGATGCAGTGTCCGAAATACTTTTTATTTTACGGGAGCTCTTTTAGGAAAAAAGCAAGAAAAAAGAGCTCTCGTAAATTTAT